>OY856414.1:387115100-387280100 GCA_963693085.1 Alisma plantago-aquatica
CAATTGTGTAGATTTATATAATTATGATAAAATGTGGGGGACCAACATATAGACGAAACTCATCAAAATATAACAAAGCACCTGACATAAGTTAAAGAGATCAATGGTACCCAAAAGTCCAATAGAAAGTGTTAGCTATGATGTTCCAATTTAGTAGGCTTTATAATTAGGAGACAAACAATCCTTCTCATTAGGCCTTGTGTACTGAGTCAATATTTTAATTTATGTTTATATTTAGGCCTAAGTGGCTTGAATTTCCTCCTAAGTACACATGATATGGGAGTCCATATAGTTACTATCCAACTATTTAGCTATTGAGGCCTACTGTGGTGATCCCTATGGTAGATGTAAGGACTCGATCTTTACGATCAAATCTTTATAAAATTATTATCAGAATACATAAGTAAATTTGTGTACATTCATGATTTACATCATAGAGTGCATAGAATCATATACATAAGGACTACAATTTGAAAATATATATGAGTATCAACTCTTCAATCCATAAAAGACATCTTTATCATGTCTCTTTCTATGTCTTATTTGTATCACATGTCCATGAATTCACATACAGAATAAATCGTAGATGGATCAAAAGAAAGATTTGAGGTAATGAAAGCTAGTAGTACATTCCATTATTGAGATCTTTAAAATGAAGAATCATGTAGTATAATATTGGTAAGTTTGTTTGGTGGACTGTGTGAATAACAAGAAGACTGTTAAGTTATCTAGTTTCAAATAGGTACAACAATTCAATTTGGTAACTAGAAACAATAAAGAGGTTTCAAAAGCAATATCAAGATACCAAATTATTCAAGGTTAATTATTTATCCATTGGGACATTCTATCTAATATTTTGTCTTCTCCCACGTTAGGTGCCTAGTGTTCTCCCTTTTATAAGAGAAGGACACTTTTTGCATGTGGGGTTAACCAGTATTGGGGACCTATGTGTATATTATCACTACCCAAGGTTGGGAGATATTTCCTATCGAGTCAAGGAGCTCTAGCTCTAAGAAATATTCAAAATTTATGCCAATATAAAAATCTAAATATATTCAATCATTCAACAATATTCAATATTCAAAGTGTTGACCTAAGTGTTACACATTGTCCATATTTTTATAATGACTTAACCATTCCATTCATATGTATCTAATATGTTTGTTTGAGATTGATTTCAGGCATTAGGTACATGAAAAGGACCAACTCTATCAAGCCCAAGCTTGTTCTAGTTCAAGTCAAAAGCGATGCAAATGCACTTTTGTGGAAAACACTCCAAATAACCTTAGATGATTTTTTAATCATTTGTATTGATGATATGACTCGTAACTAAGATGAGAAAAAACTAGGAACCCTTAATTACAATGTTTGATCACTCAAAAGGAATTTTCAAAAATTCATTACATGTTGTTCGTCAGTCGAGATACAAACTAGACCAATCCCTTGATGGATTTTGAGAATTGCTTGGTTTAGTCGAGTGTTACATTCACAGAACTCGACTGATCCCTGCACTCAGCAAAACTGATTTCATGTGATCGGTCAAGTTTCACGCAGGACAAACTCGACCGATGTTTCAAATTGGCTTTATCGCATAGTGCAATCGTTCGAGTTACCTTTATGAAAACTCGAATGATTGCATTATACGAAAAATACAAAAAAAGTGATTCTAATTGTTGGAGTGTTGTAAAACTCAAAATTATATCCGTTGCAACACCCCAAATGGCTAGAAATAATTCCTAAGTGTTCCTACCCTCTAGTAGACACCCCCAACTATAAGTAGGACCTCTTGGAGTTCATTCCAAGGTTTCTCATTCATGATATTCAAGGTTCTTGTTATAGTTGAGTGCATTCAGTCCACTTGAGCTCCTTTCTCTCTTGATTACACTTCATTTTGTCCATATGAGTGAGATAGGATCTATGAGAGAGAGCTACTTCATTGTATACTTGTAAATCTCTCAAAGCTTCTACTTCCCCGACCCCTTTCTTCAAGATCAACTTGGTGAAAGCTCCTCCAAGTGAAGGAAAAGGTTCAAGCTTCTTCAAGTTGTAGAAGGTGCAAAAAGCTTCTCCGGGTGAAGGAGGAGGACAAAGCTGAAGATCTGGGAGTAGAATGGGTAAATCCTTTTAGATGGAAGACTCATTGCAAAGAGGGAATCTCCTTGGTGAAGGTGTCCAACTGCTTGCAAGAGTGGGTAAGACCTTTGTGAGGTAGATGACTCTAGCTCTGAATATGTAAAACCTTATTTGTAATGTTTTTGGCTCCCTTGACCTCAAAGGGAAGTTGGGTATCCTTGTCCCAAAAAAGGAAGGTCAAATTGTATGTCTTACAATGGAGTATAAGTATACATAGGTTGCAAAATCCTAGGGCTTGACCTCTCTACGTAGTGGACTGACTCTCTCCTATTTTGGAGAGTGGAACCACTCTAAACAACTTGTTCAAGTGTTTGTTTCAATCTCTCTCATCCTTGCTATGTGTGTTTAGATTGTCATCAAATTCACTATTTGCAATTGTGCCTATTTGAAGTAACTTGAAGGTCTAACAAATTTTGTGCAAGTATTTTTAGCTCTATTCATCCCCCTAGAGCCCTTTGATCCAACAAGTGGTATCAGAGCCATGGACTTCTCTGACACATCTCCCATGAGATGAGAAGATGGGTTACTTACTTGGGTCCCTACTTAGAGGGAGTATTCTCCATGAGACCCTTGGTCTTCAACGGCACAAATTTCCTCTATTGAAAACGAAGGATGAATTTTTACCTTCAAGGGATGAACTACAACATGTGGAAGGTGATGATTCTTCCATAATTGGAGTTGGCGAGTGATTTAGCTACTTGGGATGAAGATATACTCCAAAAGGTGTAGCTAAATGTAAAGGCAATAAGCATCATCTATGCTACCCTCACTCCCTCCAAATTCAACTGGATCTCATCTTGGGACACAGCCCGTGAGATTTAGAACAAGTTGTGCATTACCTATGAAGGCACGCAACAAGTCAAAGATCTACATGCTCAATGGACTGCTTGAAAACTTCAAGATGGGAAAGAAGGAAAGAGTGTCCAAGATGTACACAAGGCTCAACACCATCATCAATGGGCTTGCTAACTTGGGCCATACCTTGGATAGAGGGACTATCAACTCCAAGATCCTAAGGTCTCTTCCCAAGAGATGGGAACCTGATGTGACTTCCATCAAGAATTAGAAGCCTTGGTGACTTAGCCACCAAGGAGCTCATTGGCAACCTTCAAGATCATGAGTTAAGACTTGATAAGCAAGAAGAAGATGACAAGAAAGAGGAGAAGAAAACAAAGAAGATCAAAGACAATGCCTTCAAAGCTCAAGTGAAGTGAATGATTCTCCAACAACTTGCTTATCGATCCTCTCCTCCCTCCTCAAGCAAATATGATGGCCCCAATGATCTTGAACGCAAACTGCTCTAAGGGAAAGCACTTCAAGGGAAAGTCTTCCTCATCCTCTACTCCTAGATGCTATGAATTTGGTCAAAAGGGGCACTACAAGAATGATTGTTCCAAGGCAAAGAAGGCCTACCACAAGAGCAGCCAGAAGAAGAAGGAATACTACAATAAGGAAGTCAAGTACAAAAGGAAGGACAAGAAGAGTATAAATGCAGCCCATGCCGCATGGGAAGAGTCCCCTTCAAGTGGTTCAAGCTCCGACGAAGGACAATTCCACCTTGGACTCATGGCCTCTACAAGTAAAGACATTGGTGAGGTAAGTGAGATAAGCACGGTAAGCTTGCATGTGTAATCTAAGTAAACTCTTATTGATATGCTTAATGCTACCCGCTCTTCTTGTTCTGAATGTAAGTCTAAAAAGAAGAGCTTAGGAAAGATCATTGATGATTTGTATGCTAAAATTGATATTCTTGATCAAAATGAGAAGTTACACCTTGATAGAATTGATTCCTTGTAAGGGTAGTTTCTTGATCTTGAACTCCAATACAATGGACTTGAAGTAGAGAATGGTATCTACCTTAAGAACATCAATAGTATTAAGGAAGAAAATCAAGCCTGAGTAGATGATCTTGCTTTGATTAAAACTAAAAATTATGATCTTAAGCTTGCTTGTGATGCTATTAAAGATGAGAATAGAATTTATCTTGATGGGCTTTTTTTTCTTTGAAATGAAAATGCTAGACTGCTTTCTCAAGTTAATGATCTCTCTTCTAAACCATTATTGCCAAGTCCTGGAGTTGTTTGTCTTACTTTAGAAAAAGATTCTTATCTTACTAAAGCCATCTATTTTGAGGCCAACTTACTTCATGCACCAGATGGTCTTGCTAGATCATCTTCTAGTGTCATTACTCTTAGTTATGATGATCACAAACTAAGAGCTTCCTTGCAAAAATTTCTCAAAGGAAAAAAGTCCCTTAATGACATTCTAGATCACTCTATCAAACAAGATGGTAAAAGTGGTTTGGGATATGTAGGGGGAGCTCCAAAGAGAAAGAGCAAGGTAAAGGGTAAGAAAAAGATTAAGGGACCTCCTATCTTCCATGAAGAGTCATTTGGCTCTAAGAACCCTATGGTTTGTGTGCATTGTAAGAGTGATGATCATTACTCTACTTATTATCCTTATAGAGAGAAGCGGACCAACCCAAGGATGAAATGGGTCCCCAAGCTAATACCAGATCCCAAGTTTTGAATTGGGCACTGACATCTTCCTTTGTTGTAGGTAAAAAGAAAATAGATTGTTTATAGTGGTTGCTCAAAGCATATGACAGGTGAAATCAGCCACTTCAACCAATTCACAAAGAAGAAAGGAGGATCGGTGACATTTGGTGAAAACAACAAGGGTAAGGTGATAGGTGAGGGTGATGTAGGTGATTCACTATGCATCAAGACTGTTCTTCTTGTGGATGGCCTACATCACAATTTAATAAGTGTTATTCAACTTTGTGATAATGGTTATATTGTTCTTTTTGCCTCACTTGAATGCTTGCTTCTAGATTCCCTCTCCTATAATGTTATATATAAGGGAACTAGAAATGGTAATCTCTATATTATTGTTCTTGACTCAATAAGCATATTGTTGGTAGATGTCTTGTTGCCAATTCGAATGATAATTCTTTGTGGCACCGTAGGCTTGGTCATGCAAATATGCATCAAATGAAGAACTTAAGCAAAAAGGATTTGGTAAAGGGACTTCCTAAATTGGATTTTGAAAAGGATGAGAATACCAACCTTGTACCAAAGGAAAGAAAACCAAGTCCTCCTTCAAATTCAAAGGAGTCCTTAGTAGCAAAAGAGTTCTTGAGCTTCTTCACAATTATCTATTTGGACCAATGCGCACACAATCACTTTGTGGTAGCACATATTGTTTTGTAATTGCTGATAATTTTTCTTAATATACTTGGACCTTCATTCTGGTTTCTAAAAATGATACTCTTGACATTTTCTTGCCCTTTTACAAATGAGTTGAAAATGAAGCTTCTTGTTGGATCATCTCTATCCACAGTGATCATGGGGGAGAGTTTGAAAATGTCTTATTTAAAAGATTTGTGAGGAATCCAAGTATGCACATAACTTTTCTTCACCTCGAACGCCTCAACAAAATGGGGTTCCAGAGAGAAAGAATAGGTCACTACAGGAAATGGTTAGTACTGTGCTTCTAGAGTATGACACTCCAAAGAAGTTTTGAGCCGAAGCCGTTAGTACGTCATGTTTTGTGAAAATTTGGGTTTTTACCCATCCATCTTTAAAGAAAACCCCCTATGAGCTATGGCGTGGTAGAAATCCTTCCATTGATTTCTTTCCTATTTTTGGTTGTCCTTGTTTTGTGTTAAACACCAAGGCTTCCCTTGACAAGTTTGATCCAAAGTCTTACAAGGATTTCTTTCTTGGCTATAACACTACTAGCAAGGCTTATAGAGTATTTAACATTGATTTGTCTAAAGTTGAAGAATCTATCAATGTTAAATTTTTTGATACTAACCCCTCTATTTGCAAGAATATTGTTACTGATGATGTTGTAGATGAGGTGATTCCTCACTTGAAAGATCTCAACATTGTTGATAAATGAAAAGAGGTTCTAGTGGATGAAGAAGAGAAAGAAGAAGAAAAGAAGGATCCTACTCCCCACTTTGAAAACCATCACCCTAAAGAGCTCATCATAGGTAATCCTTTTGAAAGGGTTGTTGGACCTAAGGTCACTAGAGGGGGTGAATAGAGCTTCAAATTCTCACAAGAACAGTTAGACCTACAAATTATATCAATTGAAACCAAATGCTAAAAGTCAATTTGAAGTTCTATCTAAATAAGCATAGAAAGGATGAGAGAGATTGAAACATACACTTGGACAAGGTGGTTAGAGTGGTTCCAATCTCAAAACTAGGAGACTATCAATCCACTACCTAGAGAGGTCAACCTCTAGGACTTTTCAACCCATGTATACTTATATTCCATTATAAGAGATACAAGAAGACAACTATACATCCAAGGACTTACCTTTTCAATATAAGAGTCTTTCACCTATACAAGGACTTACCCACTTGATCAAGATGTCTTCAGCCTTCACCAAGGACTTACCCACACTTGCATCAAGTCTTTGTCCTTGAAGAAATTACCCACTCTTCTTGAGTCTTCCGCCTTGCCCTTATCCTTCACCTGAAGAAGATATTCACACCTTCTTCAGCCTTGAAGAAGAACATCAACTCCACCTTCACTCAGAGAAGATCACTTCAACCTTTGTTCTTTGAGAAAGGGGATTTGGAAGATGGAAGGAATGATATCTTTACAAGATAATATGGTGGTAGATCTCTTGCAACATTCCTAACTCACTCATAATCACGAAATGCTTTGTAAATGAGAGAAAGAAAGGGCCTCAAAGGGTTATATCACACTCAACTATAGCAAGGACCAAGGATAGCATGAATGAGCAACCTTAGAATGAACTCTAAGAGGTCCTATTTATAGTTGGGGGTGTTCCTTTGAGTGTGGGATCATTTAAGAATGAAAAATAGCCATCTTACAACTTTCAACGGATCTATTTTCATTTCCAACAACTCTCCAACAATTGGAATCACTTTTTCTAGTGTTTTCTATACAGTACATTCAGTTGAGTTTCAATAAAGGTAACTCGACCGATCCACTAACCGACTAAGCCAATTTTCAAACTATAGGTCGAGTTTGTCCTGTGAAACTTGACCGGTGAGTCAAAATCATTTTTGGTCAGTGAGTCGGTCGGTCAAGTTCTGTGAGTGTACAACTCGACCGATTGATCCATTTTCAAAATCCATTATTGGTCAGTTGAGATCGAAACTCAACCGACAAAGTTGTTGTGACAAATTTTTCAAAATGATTTTTGAGTGATCAAAAGTTGGAATTAAGTGTCCTTGATTTTTTCTCATCTTAGTTACAAGTCACATCATCAATACAAATGATTACAAAAATATTCTAAGGTGGTTTGGAGTGATTTCCCAAATTTCACATTTGCATTGCTTTTTACTTGAACTTTGACATGCTAGGGCTTGTGTGATCTGATCCTTTTCATGTACCTAAAGCCTAAAATCAATCTTAAAAAAACATATTAGATATATATAAATGGAATAGTTAAGTCATTATGAAAATATGGACAATGTATAACTCTCAACTCAACATTCTCCCCCTTTTGACAATGACAAACCATTCCTCAACATATTGAAAATGATATGTAAAGTTATACCTTAGCCTTGTGAATTGCAAGGGGATTCATAATTTTAATAATGTGAATTGATCCCCCTCAATCTATGCTCACTCTTACCTACATAGTTAGTCTTTCTACACAAAGCAATATAACATATATATATATATATATATATATATATACACACACACACACACTACATGGTCCTTTAGCAAGTCACATGATAAAACATATATTAGACAAGAAAAGGATCACATAGGTAGTAAAGGAAATATGGTTGAGCTTCAAAACATTGAACTTCTCTCCCCCTTTTTGGCATTATCAAAAAGTAAGGGATGTAGAAGAGCAAAAAACCAGATCTTCTCTAAGAACAACCAAAACATTCAATCCACAAGATAAAACATGCAGCCTCATAGAATACATCAAATAGAGATGAGAGAGAGAAGCAATTTATGTCATAATCAAAATATGGGTAACATACCACAAACTCATGAGATATAGTCAACCAGAGAGTAAGGGCACATATGATTAAGATTACAACACTAAATGCATGTTCTCAAAACAACTACAAGACAAAACAATGAAAACAAACATGATGATAGAAATAGTACATATCAAATAATGTGCCCAGATGTTTTAGTACAAAACAGTCTATATATATATATATATATATATATATATATGATCAACATCTAAATACTAAAAACTAAAACATCTAAATGTCTAGGTTATCTATGTCCACAACATCATCATCATCAACATCATCATCAGAAGCTTCAGGCTCGTAGTCATGATCTCCATCTGAACGCACAGTAGAGATAGCAGCTTCACCTTCATCACTAGATGCACCAACGAAGCCATCATCAGAACTATCTGAACCATCCTCGCCATCATCCTCAAATGCCTCATCATCAGCGGTAGCATCAACTTCCTCATCAACCTGTTCGGGCATCTCCTCGTCTACAGAAGGACTGAAACCCTGACTGGGCCACATGGCATTCTGCTCAGCCCAAGACATACCAAGGTCATGCAACTCTTAGGCTTGAGGAAAAGTGGGAGCATACGTTCCAAGTCCTACAAGTAAGGTAGCTATAGGACCAACATGGATAGGTAGCACTCAAGGGGTAGATCCACCAACAGTAGAGGGTGTAGCAGCAGAAGCAGCAGGTGGAGGGACTGGGTAAAAGTGATTGTATGCATAGGATGCATAATCACCTCCTGGGTAGGGCTGGTAGGAATGATAAGGATGGGCACATGATAGGTTCATGTAGACATGATAGCACAGAGATCCTAATGCATATGCTCCTGAACCTAAAGGTTGTACACATGTTGATGCATCATGTAACCCATGAGGGTTTCATTTGATACATTGAACGAGGTGTGGGTAGGTCGGGATGGTAGAGGAGGTGGAGGTGCCTAGGTGGAGGTAGAGGCTTCAGGTGTGGTAGAAGAAAATGGAGGCAAGCTTTTCTTGAGTGTGGTCTCACTAAAGCAGTCTCCCTTTCGAGTAGGTTTGTAATGAAGGTCATGAAAAATAGACTTTCCAGGGAAGATTCAAATAGACCACAGATCAAGGTTGGGTAGGGTGGGTGGGTACCTCGGGTGTTCTTTCCAGAGTCGAGGTAGGTAATATGATGAATAATGTATTTATACTACTTGACTACGATGTTCTTCAAAAGGTAAAACATAATCACTGTGGTATTCTCTACAATTTCAGTTTGATTTTTCTTTGGATGAATATTGTAGTTGACTACCAGAGCGAGAATGTGGTTCTTCAGGTCTAAGGCTGAGGAGGGTAGAATACACTTCTTCCTATATGGAAACTGAGGCTTCTTCAAGAATTTGTGTATGTCGGGGAGAGTGATGTCGTATTGCTTGTAGAAGGCCTCATGGTCTAGGAGGTCAAAATACTCAAGGTAATCCTTCCTCCATGTGTCGGTGACCTCAGTACCAGAGAAAAAGATATTCAAGGAATCTTCTGAGATCTTGAACTTTTTATCGACGATCATGGAAGTAAGAATGACTTGATTATTAGGAGGGGGTACAAGTGTGTCGTGATTCCGTGATAATTTTTCATAGAATTTGTGAACTGCCTTAGTGCTTGTGATGGAGTTGTTATAGCACTGACATTCAACACGCAAGGTAGAGAGGTGGTTGTCATACAACAAATTGGCTACCTCATCCATGACCTTTTGTCTACATGGACGAGGCTCAAACAAGGCACGAAAGGGGAAGGGGTTCCTAGGAAGGAGCTCCTTGTACCTATTTAGAGCTTCATCATAGACAAAGAAGGTATCATCAAAGGGAATGAGGCAAGAGTTGGAGGAGGAGATGGTGCTCTGAAAGGGAAGGCTCTCTTTCTCCTATTAGAAGCAATGGAGGTGGAAAGAAGGAGATTGAGAATTCAAAAATGAGGGAAACACCCCCAAAAACTGACCAAACACCTAGGGTTGATGTGCAAGGGAGATAGGAAGGTCAAGTAAGGGCTGGACAGGGCTAGGAAGGGGATGGTCGGGCTAGGGTTGAGATCTAGAGGGAATTAAAGAGGGAATCCATCGATTTTTCTCTAGTTGAGAGGGAGAAAAGTCGGCCAAACCAAACTTAAGTTTTTCTCCAGCCCGCCATGGTCGCGTTCTGTGAGATGGAAACTCAATCCAATGGCTTTTTATAAAAGCCCTTGGCCACGGATCAGTCAAGTTGGCAACTCAACAGATGGTCAACCTGAACCATCATTAGAAATCTTAATTTCTAGCCATTTGAGTGCGAATTAAATTTATTTTCCTAGTCCAATTTGCATTTTAAACATACTTCGGCACATATCACTCATCATTGGGTACTATTTAGCGATAAAATAAGTGTTTGCAAAAAATACCCAAAACAAGTGAAAAACAAGGCATAAGAACATGAAATTTTAGCACTTTAGCAAGCAAGGGTGATCAAGACATGAGCAAAGCATATAGGATAAAAAACAACTAACTAGAAGGCATATTAGAATCATCCAAAGCAATTATGAGCAGTTTAGATCTAATAAAATTAAATTGCTCTCTAGTTAGAGGTTTAGTAAAAATGTCTTCCAACTGATTTTCTATGTCCACATGTGTGATATAAATATCCTTTTTGGCAATGTGATCAAAAAGAAAATGATGATGAACCTCTATATGCTTGGTTCTACTATGCAATATAGGATTGTTAGATAAATTGATTAAACTAATATTATCACAATAAATAGGAGAAGCATCAAAATAAATGTTAAAGTCTTAGAGCATTTGTTTCATCCATAGGACCTAGGCACAACAACTCCCAGCTGCAATGTACTCAGCCTTAGTAGTTGATAAAGCCATTGTGTTCTATTTTTTGAAGAACCAAGACACCAAGTATGGTCCTAGGAGGAAGCAAGTGTCACTTGTGCACTTTCTATCAATCAATCATCCTACATAATCAGCATCACTATAAGCCATAAGAGTAAAGTCCCTTGACTTAGGATGCCATAGTCTAAAATTTGGAGTTTTGGCTAAGTACCTTAAAATCCTCTTAACAACTATAAGATGTGATTTCTTGGGATTTTATTGAAAGTGAGCACACAAGCCAACACTAAATATTATGTCAGGTCTAGAGGCAGTTAAACAAAGTAAACTTCCAATCATACCTCTATAGAGCTTCTCATCCACTTTCTCACCTTCTTCATCTTTATCAAGTTTGGTGGTGATTGACATGGGGGTGTCCATCGACTTGGTGTTCTCCATCCCAAAGTGCTTAAGTATCTCGCTTGTGTACTTGCTTTGGTTGATGAAGTTTCCATCTTTATTTTGCTTGATTTGTAAGTTGAGGAAGAATGTAAGATCACCCATCATGCTCATGTCGAACTCACTCTACATAAGATCACTAAACTCCGTGCAAAGATCAATATTAGTTCCACAAAAACGATATCATCCACATAATCTTGAATAAAAAGAAAATTTTTAGAAGTGTGTTTAAGAAACAAGGTGGAATCCACTTTGCCCATGATATACCCATGATCTAACAAAAAGTTCTTTAATTTTTCATACCAAGCTCGAGGTGCTTGTTTGAGTCCATAGAGAGCAGTTTGCAATAGATAAACATGGTTAGATAAACTATCATGTTCAAAGCCCAAAGGTTGTGCAACATACACTTCCCCCTCAATTGTACCATTCAAAAATACACTTTAAACATCCATTTGATAAAGAATAAAGTTCTTATAACTAGAAAAAGCAAGCAACATACAAATAGACTCAAGTCTAGCTAAAGGTGCATATGTTTCATCAAAATCTCTACCTTCCTACTGATTATAGCCTTTAGCCACTAACCTTGTGTCACAGAACTGTTCTTACCCCAATCCCAATCCCACTGCCTATACAGTGGAAAAAGGATTGAAGCGCTCGTCCCTGAGTGGCCCAATAGGATCTAACACACTGGCATATACAATAAGAAATAAATAACTCAAAAACTGGATAAAAAAGAACAAACTAACCCAATATGGAGATATATCTGATTATCTTTGTCATCCGAGTATATGAGTGCGGAAGCGATCTTATTCAATATTCCATTTGTATTGTCTAAAATCAAGAAAATCGAGACACAATCATGCAATTGCACGGTACGCTATCAAAATCAAGTAAAACGATTTATAAAAAAATAGTATACTTGGCAGGACTTATATTCAAAGAATAATAAGCAATTTGCAAAACCAACATTTATTCGACAAGTTTTTCAAGCAATTCGAATTTTATTACGAGTTCCCATTATGCTGTAATTCGAGAAGCATGCTTATATAATTTTGTGACTCTATTACCCCAACGCAATGGGGAAGGTCACTAGACTCCTTCTCACCATAGGAACATAGGAGGCCAATGTACAAGTCCCACCTCCAAATGAGGGGGTTGTTGTACTCAATATCAACATTATCAACATTATCAATATCATCATCATTATCAATATACGGGCAGTCATAATGGGCATGCAATTTATGTTTTCATGTTTTTCAAAATATTGTATAGAAAAATAGAAGACTAATCATAGGGAACAGTAGTTCATCCAAGTAACTATCCAAGTATACATTCAAGAGATACATAAAAGTATCTTCAATACAATCAAGGAGGAGTTATATAATAGCGTACCTTTCACCGGGGTTTTCGAGTATAGATCAACAAGTAATGGGTATACCCTTCGAGTCAGATCCTAATTCACAAGATTGGATCCAGGGTCAAGATCATGATGTTCAGAATATCATATTTCAATATTCAATATTAGGGTTACACTTTTCGTATGACAACCTTAGGGTTGGGTCATTCACTTATATTCAACCCATATTTCAATATATCCAACATTATTTTCCATGTCAAGTATTTTGAGTGTGAATGACTAACCTAGGTTTTATAGGATCATAAGTGTTAACCCTAATCTATGATCATTATCCAACTCATCAACATGTTCCTAATTCATCATGATACTTAGCATAATTGCAATTCAAGATCAGTTTGATTAAAGTAGAGTCATGAATCATACACTTGATCAAGGTTTTTCATAAGATTTAGATCTATTATCACAATATAAAGGTTAATCTTTAGTTCAATGTGTATGATTCACATTCTAGGAGAGATAAGTTACAAGATCAGATCCAAACTCACATTTAATCAAGTTAGGCTTCAATATGATCATTAGAATCAAATATCAAGATTTCAAGGGATTAATCACTAAAATAGAGTCATTAAATAAGCAAGATATAAAGATTTAATCATATCAATAATCATAGGTTGGAATCAGGTTTCAAAAGTATTTTTAACAGGCTCATTGGATTTTTCTAATCAAAATGGACTACTTATTCATCATTTTTGGAGTTCGGATGCATTTTCTATTATTAAAACAAGATCTGACTATTTCTTGCAATTTTGAGTAGAGAGGGATACAAATACCTTATTTGCGAAAATAGTCAGATCGTTGGATGCGCAAGAAATGGCTCTGATCTAGCCACCTATCCCTTGTGACTTGCTAGCTTGGAGGGCTGGTCCAATCTTGGTTCGGGCGGTTCAAACTTCTATTTTGGCCGGTCAAAACGGTTCTAGCTGGGCCCTTGAACCGGCTCTAGCATCTCCTGGACCGATGGTTCGGGGAGCCTTTCCCCTTGCTTTCACAGGTCTCACGCGAGCCACACAGGCAAGCGGAGGTGCTCGCCGGAGTGGGGAAGGTCTGAGAGAAGAAGAGGTCAAGGGAGGCGGCCGAGGTGCCGGCCGAGCTTGCCTCATCCCCGCGAACTGGACGAGCATAATAGATGGAGGCGACGCTACGAGCAGGAGACGCCCAAACTGCGCTTGCGGCGGTGCTGTTTGCAGTAGCAGTGGATCGAATCAAGAAAAGAGAGCATTAGGATGGCTGCGAGGGTGTGTGAGGCCACGTTCTGAGCAAGGTGCACTTTCTGCGGACTGTGAAGGTCCTTTTATAGGTGAATCGAGGCTAGATTTAGGGCTAGAGGACTAGGGCAGCAGCCATGGCCACCGGGATGAGAATGGGAGGTGAGGGGGTCATTTTGGCGGCACAATGGCATACAAAAAGGGGTCAAAATAGGACTCAGTGAGTTCGAATTTGCGAGGGGAGCATTTTGGCTCGCTCAGATTTTCAAAAAGTGGTCAAGACCGGGAAATCGATCATTGTTGTTTATTAATCACCTCCCCGCTGATTGCGGGAGGTTGAAGATAAAGTTTTGGCCTCTTGATTGGGCCTGGATCCGCGAGCAGCAGATCCAAGGGCCGTGGCTCGCCCCAGACCCTTTGCCCCGGATTGCTGACTTGGAAAAGCCCAAGAAAAGGCAAATAAAAGGATTTTGAGAAGATAACTTCCAAAACTCATAGAAACTTATAGGAATGTCCAAATGGGATGAAATTTGGACCATAGCTTCAAAAAAATGTGGAGAATATTTAGAAAAAGTTTGAGAACCAAAATACAAAGTTTAATTGACCAATTTGATTCTTTGGACAAGGTGATGAATGAATCCAATTTGTGATGTTATAATGTGTATAAAATCAACATTGGTCACCATATCTTGGATTTGAGTCTTAAAATTTGTTATTAATCCGAGGAAAAATATTGAGGATCATGAGTGAGTATAATGAGGGCAAAAGTGTAATTATTTCATTATAATGCAAAAATCCACTTTATCACATCCTTCCCTCCTTAAAAGGAATTTTGTCCTCAAAATTCAAAACATCCTCAAAATCAGAATTTTTCAAATTCAGATCATATCCTCCATTACTAGAACATCCTCAAATATAAAATCAAAATCATGTCCTCAAACTTCATTTAGTCCCAAAAATCATAATTGAGATTCCATGTTTCATATCATAATCAACTTGGTACTAACATCATTTCATCATCGAGCAATTAAGTATCAAGGTCATTGCATATATTGTTCAAGGTCATCATATGAGTCGCAAATATGGAAAACATCCTATTGTTCACAAGTTTGGACATGTCATATTTTAGGTCAAACAAATAGAGTACTTGAATCAAATATACAAGGTGACTCTCAATCCCAATATCTCAAGGTCCTAGCTTCTTCATTGGTCTAGGTGGGGTTATGCATCCATAATTTGAGATTTCACATTTCAACATTTCAAGACAACATCATACTTTCAATATCATCATTTCGAGCTCAAAATCAATGGGAAGGTCCCACCCTAGTCCTAATGAGATCTAAACCCTAAGTCATAAATCGAGAGAGTCAATATAGTCATTATTTCAAAATTTGGGATTTTGAAGTTATTACTTATATACCTCGAGGTCCAAATAGTGTGATCATAGGATTTGTATTATTTGAGATTGATAATCAATATCAAGAGTCGAGACTTTACTCATCGAAAGTTATAGGTCCAAAATTTTGAAGCTAGGGTTTAGATTCCTATTTAGACCTTAGGGGGTATCATTCATATATATCAATTTTGAGTAACAATATTCAAGCAATATTTGATCAACATATCAAATTTCATTATCATGGTTTCCAAGGTTGATGAATGATCTAGACCTAGGTCTATCTAGGAAATCAACCATAAGATATAGTCAACATTTTCATATATCAATTATCAAATCAATCTTCAAGATCGAGTATCAACATTGGGTTTAACCTATTTAGGCTAAGGTCAACCAATCCAAATCAGGTGAAAAGGGATACTTTCCAAACTCTAAATAATCAACAAGATGAAAATTTAGAAGTAGTCAAAATAGGGATGTGACCTAGGTTAGGGGAGCCATGAGTCAACTACTACCCTAATCTAGCACATGACCTGCATTTATCAATTGAGCTTATTCAAATAGGGAGAGTATCAAATATTAAATCATTTTCCATAATTGCATGAGATCAAAAATTCAAAATCAATGTTTTACAAAGTCAAGTTAATGTTTGTATTCCTTTCCTTTCATGATCAAGTAGTGATATCATTTGAAAATTGAAGATTTGAATTGGGCATTCGAGGAGTTAGATCATAATAGTGCAAAATGTAGGCCCATAATCATCATATCGAAGCTGAGATTGCAAAAGGCATCAATAGGGTAAAAGTTTGCTTAACTATGTTTGAGGTTTAATCAATAATAGGGCAACATGGACATTAATCAAATAGGGACCTTATCAACAATAAGATATAAGGTATATGTCCTTCTTATTACACCATATCAAGATTATTAATATTGACCTCAAACATAGCAAACATGTAGTCACGTTTTGGCTAAATTGAGTGTTCATGGTATCAGGAGTCATACGTGAGTATTTGATTTTCAAGCTTAATTGATCAAAATCAAGTTTTCAAATTCAGGTCAGATAATAGTATCAACTTTCAAAATTTAGCAATATTCATTTTTCCATGCATAAGCTACCCATAATCGAGACATCATGTGGTAAAAAGTCACAAGAAAGGACCACATGAGGAGATGAGAAGACTACCTAATCTTCATCTACATGCGTGGCTTAGGATAGTCCTTAAAAAAGAGATGAGATGCTAGAAGACTCTCTAGGGTTTCACAAGAGAACCTTTAGGTCCAGTTCTGGATCAATTAAGGCCAGGTAGAGCGAGGGATCACGACCACCGTGAAGACGGATAGGAGAAATTATGCCAGAACCCCGAGCCTAGACACCTCAATTTTGACCATTATGGACTTTAGGGTTTCTTGGGTGTAAGAGACTTGAGAAATTATTTACTTAAAGTATATGGGAGTGTGAAAGCTCTGATACCAACTGTCACGGAACTGTTCTTACCCCAATCCCAATCCCACTGCCTAGACAGTGGAAAAAGGATTGAAGCGCCCGTCCCTGAGTGGCCCAATAGGATCTAACACACTGGCATATACAATAAGAAATAAATAACTCAAAAACTGGATAAAAAAGAACAAACTAACCCAATATGGAGATATATCTGATTATCTTTGTCATCCGAGTATATGAGTGCGGAAGCGATCTTATTCAATATTCCATTTGTATTGCCTAAAATCAAGAAAATCGAGACACAATCATGCAATTGCACGGTACGCTATCAAAATCAAGTAAAACGATTTATAAAAAAATAGTATACTTGGCAGGACTTATATTCAAAGAATAATAAGCAATTTGCAAAACCAACATTTATTCGACAAGTTTTTCAAGCAATTCGAATTTTATTACGAGTTCCCATTATGCTGTAATTCGAGAAGCATGCTTATATAATTTGTGTGACTCTATTACCCCAACGCGATGGGGAAGGTCACTAGGCTCCTTCTCACCAAAGGAACATAGGAGGCCAATGTACAAGTCCCACCTCCAAATGAGGGGGTTGTTGTACTCAATATCAACATTATCAACATTATCAATATCATCATCATTATCAATATACGGGCAGTCATAATGGGCATGCAATTTATGTTTTCATGTTTTTCAAAATATTGTATAGAAAAACAGAAGACTAATCATAGGGAAAGTAGTTCATCCAAGTAACTAGCCAATTATACATTCAAGAGATACATAAAAGTATCTTCAATACAATCAAGGAGGAGTTATATAATAGCGTACCTTTCACCGGGGTTTTTGAGTATAGATCAACAAGTAATGGGTATACCCTTCGAGTCAGATCCTAATTCACAAGATTGGATCAAGGGTCAAGATCATGATGTTCAGAATATCATATTTCAATATTCAATATTAGGGTTACACTTTTCGTATGACAACCTTAGGGTTGGGTCATTCACTTATATTCAACCCATATTTCAATATATCCAACATTATTTCCCATGTCAAGTATTTTGAGTGTGAATGACTAACCTAGGTTTTATAGGATCATAAGTGTTAACCCTAATCTATGATCATTATCCAAGTCATCAACATGTTCCTAATTCATCATGATACTTAGCATAATTGCAATTCAAGATCAGTTTGATTAAAGTAGAGTCATGAATCATACACTTGATCAAGGTTTTTCACAAGATTTAGATCTATTATCACAATATAAAGGTTAATCTTTAGTTCAATGTGTATGATTCACATTCTAGGAGAGATAAGTTACAAGATCAGATCCAAACTCACATTTAATCAAGTTTGGCTTCAATATGATCATTAGAATCAAATATCAAGATTTCAAGGGATTAATCACTAAAATAGAGTTATTAAATAAGAAAGATATCAAGATTTAATCATATCAATAAGCATAGATGGAATCAGGTTTCAAAAGTATTTTTAACAGGCTCATTGGATTTTTCTGATCAAAATGGACTACTTATTCATCATTTTTGGAGTTCGGATGCATTTTCTATTATTAAAACAAGATCTGACTATTTCTTGCAATTTTGAGTAGAGAGGGATACAAATACCTTATTTGCGAAAAAAGTCAGATCGTTGGATGCGCAAGAAATGGCTCCGATCTAGCCACCTATCCCTTGCGACTTGCTAGCTTGGAGGGCTGGTCCAATCTTGGTTCGGGCGGTTCAAACTTCTATTTTGGCCGGTCAAAACGGTTCTAGCTGGGCCCTTGAACCGGCTCTAGCATCTCCTGGACCGATGGTTCGGGGAGCCTTTCCCCTTGCTTTCACAGGTCTCACATGAGCCACACAGGCAAGCGGAGGTGCTCGCCGGAGTGGGGAAGGTCTGAGAGAAGAAGAGGTCAAGGGAGGTGGCCGAGATGTCGGCCAAGCTTGCCTCATCCCCGTGAACTGGACGAGCATAATAGATGGAGGCCCGACGCTACGAGCAGGAGACGCCCAAACTGCGCTTGCGGCGGCGCTGTTTGCAGTAGAAGTGAATCGAAGCAAGAAAAGAGAGCATTAGGAAGGCTGCGAGGGTGTGTGAGGCCACGTTCTGAGCAAGGTGCACTTTCTGCGGACTGTGAAGGTCCTTTTATAGGTGATTCGAGGCTAGATTTAGGGCTAGAGGACTAGGGCAGCAGCCATGGCCACCGGGATGAGAATGGGAGGCAAGGGGGTCATTTTGGCGGCACAATGGCATACAAAAAGGGGTCAAACTAGGACTCAGTGAGTTCGAATTTGCGAGGGGAGCATTTTGGCTCGCTCAGATTTTCAAAAAGTGGTCAAGACCTGGAAATCGATCATTGTTGTTTATTAATCACCTCCCCGCTGATTGCGGGAGGTTGAAGATAAAGTTTTGTCCGCTTGATTGGGCCTGGATCCGCGAGCAGCAGATCCAAGGGTCGTGGCTCGCCCCAGACCCTTTGCCCCGGATTGCTGACTTGGAAAAGCCCAAGAAAAGGCAAATAAAAGGATTTTGAGAAGATAACTTCCAAAATTCATAGAAACTTATAGGAATGTCCAAATGGGATGAAATTTGGATCATAGCTTCACAAAAATGTGGAGAATATTTAGAAAAAGTTTGAGAACCAAAATACAAAGTTTAATTGACTAATTTGATTCTTTGGACAAGGTGATGACTGAATCCAATTTGTGATGTTATAATGTGTATAAAATCAACATTGGTCACCATATCTTGGATTTGAGTCTTAAAATTTGTTATTAATCTGAGGAAAAATATTGAGGATCATGAGTGAGTATAATGAGGGCAAAAGTGTAATTATTTCATTATAATGCAAAAATCCACTTTTTTACATCCTTCCCTCCTTAAAAGGAATTTTGTCCTCAAAATTCAGAACATCCTCAAAATCAAAATTATTCAAATTCAGATCATATCCTCCATTACTAGAACATCCTCAAATATAAAATCAAAATCATGTCCTCAAACTTCAATTAGTCCCAAAAATCATAATTGAGATTCCATGTTTCATATCATAATCAACTTGGTACTAACATCATTTCATCATCAAGCAATTAAGTATCAAGGTCATTGCATATATTGTTCAAGGTCATCATATGAGTCGCAAATATGGAAAACATCCTATTTTTCACAAGTTTGGACATGTCATATTTTAGGTCAAACAAATAGAGTACTTGAATCAAATATACAAGGTGACTCTCAATCCCAATATCTCAGGGTCCTAGCTTCTTCATTGGTCTAGGTGGGGTTATGCATCCATAATTTGAGATTTCACATTTCAACATTTCAAGACAACATCATACTTTCAGTATCATCATTTTGAGCTCAAAATCAATGGGAAGGTCCCACCCTAGTCCTAATGAGAGCTAAACCCTAAGTCATAAATCGAGAGAGTCAATATAGTCATTATTTCAAAATTTGGGATTTTGAAGTTATTACTTATATACCTCGAGGTCCAAATAGTGTGATCATAGGATTTGTATTATTTGAGATTGATAATCAATATCAAGAGTCGAGACTTTACGCATCGAAAGTTATAGGTCCAAAATTTTGAAGCTAGGGTTTAGATTCCTATTTAGACCTTAGGGGGTATCATTCATCTATATCAATTTTGAGTAACAATATTCAAGCAATATTTGATCAACATATAAAAATTTCATTATCATGGTTTCCAAGGTTGATGAATGATCTAGACCTAGGTCTATCTAGGAAATCAACCACAAGCTATAGTCAACATTTTCATATATCAATTATCAAATCAATCTTCAAGATCAAGTATCAACATTGGGTTTAACCTATTTAGGCTAAGGTCAACCAATCCAAATCGGGTGAAAAGGGATACTTTCCAAACTCTAAATAATCAACAAGATTAAAAATTAGAAGTAGTCAAAATAGGGATGTGACCTAGGTTAGGGGAACCATGAGTCAACTACTACCCTAATCTAGCACATGACCTGCATTTATCAATTGAGCTTATTCAAATAGGGAGAGTATCAAATATTAAATCATTTTCCATAATTGCATGAGATCAAAAATTCAAAATCAATGTTTTACACGTCAAGTTAATGTTTGTATTCCTTTCCTTTCATGATCAAGTAGTGATATCATTTGAAAATTGAAGATTTGAATTGGGCATTCGAGGAGTTAGATCATAATAGTGCAAAATGTAGGCCCATAATCATCATATCGAAGCTGAGATTGCAAAAGGCATCAATAGGGTAAAAGTTTGCTTAACTATGTTTAAGGTTTAATCAATAATAGGGCAACATGGACATTAATCAAATAGGGACCTTATCAACAATAAGGTATAAGGTATATGTCCTTCTTATTACACCATATCAAGATTATTAATATTGACCTCAAACATAGCAAACATGTAGTCACGTTTTGGCTAAATTGAGTGTTCATGGTATCAGGAGTCATACGTGAGTATTTGATTTTCAAGCTTAATTGATCAAAATCAAGTTTTCAAATTCAGGTCAGATAATAGTATCAACTTTCAAAATTTAGCAATATTCATTTTTCCATGCATAAGCTACCCATAATCGAGACATCATGTGGTAAAAAGTCACAAGAAAGGACCACATGAGGAGATGAGAAGACTACCTAATCTTCATCTACATGGGTGGCTTAGGATAGTCCTTAAAAAAGAGATGAGATGCTAGAAGACTCTCTAGGGTTTCACAAGAGAACCTTTAGGTCTAGTTCTGGATCAATTAAGGCTAGGTAGAGTGAGGGATCTCGACCACCGTGAAGATGGATAGGAGAAATTATGCCAGAACCGCGAGCCTAGACACCTCAATTTTCACCATTATGGACTTTAGGGTTTCTTGGGTGTAAGAGACTTGAGAAATTTTTTACTTAAAGTATATGGGAGTGTGAAAGCTCTGATACCAACTGTCACGGAACTGTTCTTACCCCAATCCCAATCCCACTGCCTAGACATTGGAAAAAGGATTGAAGCACCCGTCCCTGAGTGGCCCAATAGGATCTAACACACTGGCATATACAATAAGAAATAAATAACTCAAAAACTGGATAAAAAAGAACAAACTAACCCAATATGGAGATATATCTGATTATCTTTGTCATCCGAGTATATGAGTGCGGAAGCGATCTTATTCAATATTCCATTTGTATTGCCTAAAATCAAGAAAATCGAGACACAATCATGCAATTGCACGGTACGCTATCAAAATCAAGTAAAACGATTTATAAAAAAATAGTATACTTGGCAGGACTTATATTCAAAGAATAATAAGCAATTTGCAAAACCAACATTTATTTGACAACTTTTTCAAGCAATTTGAATTTTATTACGAGTTCCCATTATGCTGTAATTCGAGAAGCATGCTTATATAATTTGTGTGACTCTATTACCCCAACGCGATGGGGAAGGTCACTAGGCTCCTTCTCACCATAGGAACATAGGAGGACAATGTACAAGTCCCACCTCCAAATGAGGGGGTTGTTGTACTCAATATCAACATTATCAACATTATCAATATCATCATCATTATCAATATACGGACTGTCATAATGGGCATGCAATTTATGTTTTCATGTTTTTCAAAATATTGTATAGAAAAACAGAAGACTAATCATAGGGAACAGTAGTTCATCCAAGTAACTAGCCAAGTATACATTCAAGAGATACATAAAAGTATCTTCAATACAATCAAGGAGGAGTTATATAATAGCGTACCTTTCACCGGGGTTTTTGAGTATAGATCAACAAGTAATGGATATACCCTTCGAGTCAGATCCTAATTCACAAGATTGGATCAAGGGTCAAGATCATGATGTTCGGAATATCATATTTCAATATTCAATATTAGGGTTACACTTTTCGTATGACAACCTTAGGGTTGGGTCATTCACTTATATTCAACCCATATTTCAATATATCCAACATTATTTCCCATGTCAAGTATTTTGAGTGTGAATGAATAACCTAGGTTTTATAGGATCATAAGTGTTAACCCTAATCTATGATCATTATCCAAGTCATCAACATGTTCCTAATTCATCATGATACTTAGCATAATTGCAATTCAAGATTAGTTTGATTAAAGTAGAGTCATGAATCATACACTTGACCAAGGTTTTTCACAAGATTTAGCTCTATTATCACACTTTATCAAAATGGACTACTTATTCATCATTTTTGGAGTTCGGATGCATTTTCTATTATTAAAACAAGATCTGACTATTTCTTGCAATTTTGAGTAGAGAGGGATACAAATACCTTATTTGCAAAAACAGTCAGATCGTTGGATGCGCAAGAAATGGCTCCGATCTAGCCACCTATCCCTTGTGACTTGCTAGCTTGGAGGGCTGGTCCAATCTTGGTTCAGGCGGTTCAAACTTCTATTTTGGCCGGTCAAAATGGTTCTAGCTGGGCCCTTGAACCGGCTCTAGCATCTCCTGGACCGATGGTTCGGGGAGCCTTTCCCCTTGCTTTCACAGGTCTCACGTGAGCCACACAGGCAAGCGGAGGTGCTCGCCGGAGTGGGGAAGGTCTGAGAGAAGAAGAGGTCAAGGGAGGCGGCCGAGGTGCCGGCCGAGCTTGCCTCATCCCCGCGAACTGGACGAGCATAATAGATGGAGGCCCGACGCTACGAGCAGGAGACGCCCAAACTGCGCTTGCAACAGCACTGTTTGCAGTAGCAGTGGATCAAAGCAAGAAAAGAGAGCATTAGGAAGGCTGCGAGGGTGTGTGAGGCCACGTTCTGAGCAAGGTGCACTTTCTGCGGACTGTGAGGTCCTTTTATAGGTGAATCGAGGCTAGATTTAGGGCTAGAGGACTAGGGCAGCAGCCATGGCCACCGAGATGAGAATGGGAGGCGAGGGGGTCATTTTGGCGGCACAATGGCATACAAAAAGGGGTCAAACTAGGAGACATTGAGTTCAAATTTGCGAGGGGAGCATTTTGGCTCGCTCAGATTTTCAAAAAGTGGTCAAGACCGGGAAATCGATCATTGTTGTTTATTAATCACCTCCCCGCTGATTGTGGGAGGTTGAAGATAAAGTTTTGGCCACTTGATTGGGCCTGGATCCGCGAGCAGCAGATCCAAGGGCCGTGGCTCGCCCCAGACCCTTTGCCCCGGATTGCTGACTTGGAAAATCCCAAGAAAAGGCAAATAAAAGGATTTTGAGAAGATAACTTCCAAAATTCATAGAAACTTATAGAAATGTCCAAATGGGATGAAATTTGGACCATAGCTTCACAAAAATGTGGAGAATATTTAGAAAAAGTTTGAGAACTAAAATACAAGTTTAATTGACCAATTTGATTCTTTGGACAAGGTGATGAATGAATCCAATTTGTGATGTTATAATGTGTATAAAATCAACATTGGTCACCATATCTTGGATTTGAGTCTTAAAATTTGTTATTAATCCGAGGAAAAATATTGAGGATCATGAGTGAGTATAATGAGGGCAAAAGTGTAATTATTTCATTATAATGCAAAAATCCACTTTATCACACCTTGCTTTGTTTCTTAACACCTTGTCGCTTTCATATAGCTTGTTATGGTAGACCCACTTGGTGTCAATGATCTTTCTATCACATGGTCTTGGCACTAAAGTCCAAACTTTGTTCTTCTCGAATTGTTCCAATTCTTCTTTCATAGTTAGGATCAACTCATCATCCCCAAGAGCTTATTTGATGTTCTTTGGCTTGAGTTGTGAGATGAAGGTGTTGTTTGCTTGTTCTTTGTTGAAGGCAGCCTGCGTCTTCACTCTTTCAAAGGATTCACCTAAGATCATCTCTTTAGGATGATTCTTTGCAAAATGGGGAGTGTGATCTTTGTTCTCTTCATCTTTCTCTTCTTATTGAGTGACCACCTCTTTTCCATGTTGGGTGATGTTGAGTTCTTTTAAGATAGGAATCACCTCACTTGCAACATCATCATTTGGAACAATATCTTTGGGAATAGAGGGGTTAGTCTCGATAAATTTGACATTAATAGATTGTTCTACTTTAGATAGATTGACATTAAACACTCTATAAACCTTTCTAGTAGTGTTGTAACCAAGAAAGAAAGCATTGTACGATTTTGGATCAAACTTGTTGAGAGAATCCTTTATGTTCAAAACAAAACAAGGACACCCAAAAATATGAAAATACTCAATAGAGGGCTTCCTACCACGCTATAGCTCATAGGGGGTTTTCTTTAAAGAAGGATGTCTGAAAACCCAATTTTGCACAAAACACGAGGTACTAATGGCTTCGGCCCAAAACTTCTTTGGAGTATCATACATTTCCTGTAGTTACCTATTCTTCCTCTCTACAACCCCATTTTGTTGATGAGTTTGAGGTGAAGATAAGTTATGTGCATAGCCTGATTCTTCATAAAAGCATTCAAAAAGATCATTTTCAAATTCTCCCCCATGATCACTATAGATAGAAACAATCCAGTAAAAAGCTTCGTTCTCAACTCATTTGCAAAAACTAGAGAAAACATCAAGTGTGTCACTTTTAGAAATGAGAAAGAAATTCCAAGTATATCGAGAGAAATCATCAACAATAACAAGACAATACTTGGAACCATGAAGCGATTGAGTTCTCATAGTTCCAAATAGATCAATATGAAGAAGTTCAAGAGCTATCTTGAACTAAGGGATACTTTGGATTTGAAGGAGGACACGGTTTTCATTCCTTAGGTACAAGGTTGGCATTCCTCATCCTTTTTAAAATCTAAATTTGGAAGTCCCTTGATCAAGTCTGTAACATCCTCAAAATCCTAGATCTATTAATGTACCTTAATGTGAAACCCTAGCTTGCAAGTTTAAGCTTTTATCTAACAAAATGGAATTAAATGGGAACTCTTAGTCCAATATATGATGAAATAATCTCATAAAACTAGATTTGGCTTAAATAGCTCATTTAGTAAACGGTAATTCTATCAATGTCACATTTTTATAATGCATGTACAGAATTAACAACCTACATGAAATTGATGAATAAAAGAGAAACAAAATGCAAATCCAATTGGATAGAGAGATTCTAGAGGTACTAATTAACTTGTGGTTCAATTTTGAAGTTATTTGGACTTCATTTGACCCTTCAAATCCATTAGGGAAGTTAACATATAGTTTGGGTTATTTATTCTTTGATAATTTGATTTATCTGCCTAAGTTTCCATCTATTTAAGTGCCATGAACGCTCTCTGGATTTCAGATTTAATCTGGGTTGTTGGATGTCCATCAGGCATCACTGGACTCATATCCTACCTTGAGTAGGAGACCGAGCACAGGCAGCCTGGTTGTGAGTTCCTTGTCCGACTCTGTTTGGCCCCCACAGTGTTTGGTTTTTTTGGTCTCTTCACCGATGAGATCGGGAGCATTACGTGAGTTTAATGACCCCAGGTTTTCCTGGACTTTGTCCCTAATGAAGCAACGCCCAAAGGGGCTCAGACTCTCCTCGCCTCCCTAGTTTTACTGGATGTCTCCTCAACACCCAACCCTATAAACAGGGGCCGAAATCAATCGCCAGCCCTAGAAAGACCCCCCCTCTCCACTCAATTTCACCACTTTCCCTCTGTGACGTCCTGACGACCTTGACCTAGTATCTCTGGCGGAAGCAGCCTGGTTCTCAAGGTTCTGCCCATCTCAATTAAATCGTAGGCAAGGTAAGCATATATGAAGTGTTTTGGTCATTTTGGTGTGGCTAATTCGCACTAGCTATCCTTTGTTTTCCGTGTCCTATAGAGCTCTGTGGATGTGCTCAATGACGGTTGTCGTCTTGGCTCTTTAGTGCATCCCCAGTTCAATTTTCTCCTCATGCACGATAGCATGACACTGAAGAAGCTCCTCATGACTTTAGTTAATGTTTTTCTATTTTGTTTGTGTGTGTCGAGTCCTCTCCTCTATTCATGCACGGTCGGGCTATGGCGGCAGGTGGTTTTGGATCCCAGACCAAGGAAACTGCCCAAGTCTGGGCTCGTTGGCTTCGGCCGGTGATGAATAAGGTGTCTAACACCTTTGTTCCCAGAGAAGCTAACCAGAACCAAGATTTGGAATCTCCAATTCTCACTGATCTCATGATATCTGCGTTGTTCGGGTTTCAGTTCGAAGAAGAAGATGCCAGGTACGGTTTTACCAGTTTTACCCTCTCCGGGTTTGTGCTCGCTTTTCAACCTTAGAGATAATTTTGGGTTTTCAACATGCCCTTTCTCTCTGACCGAGTGCCTGGATATGGGAGCGAACTGCCAACACGACAGTCACTGGTTGGGCCAGCTAGGCAGGGCTCGCATCCCTTTTGATAATTGATTTTCCTTTGGATTTTCTTTGAATTTTGATTGGTCGGTCTATGAAAAATTGTAACTTCTAATTGGTAGATCGTATGGGGATAAGTTATATATGAATTTTGCTCAATTTGTTTAGATCTATCCAATGGTCAGTGTTTTTAGACATGTTTTGGTTTATTTTTCACGAAGTGTCAGGTTTAAGGATATTAGGGTTTAGGATATAATTAAGGTGATAATTAATATAAACCAAGTTAATTTCAGGAACCTAGGACTCGAGTCAGGATCAGGGAAACTGAGACTAGGTTTTTCTCCAATAATGTAAGTGGGTCCATGCACTTTGAGTATTTAATTAATGGTATTCAATCACTTTAAGATTATTGTATCATGAGGATCAAGTTAAATTATGTGCATAGATATGTATTCAAATTTCAGAAATTGTTGCATTATTATTCCCCAAAAAGTTATTATATGATGCCTATACTTTTAAGTTTTATGTTCAATAACTTATGTAATGATCAAATGAAATTCAATTAAAGTGAAGAACTGCCAAGTTATTGATTAACCATGTAATTGATTACATTATTTTGTCCTTATCATGTTAATGTTGAGCCCTCAGGCCTTATGAGTTCAAATGGAACATTGTGGCACTCAGGTGCAAAATCATGAGCTCAAGTGGAGCATAGTTATGGCACGTTTGTGCAAATCATGAGTTCAAGTAGAACATCAGTTGAGCCTACGGGCCTTATGAGCACAGTTGGTGCACATGAGTAAAAGACATTATAAATTACCAATTAAGAGCATATTATGTGAAATCAAGTTTTATTGTTTAGTTACTTTTATGACTTTTCTTATTGCCAAGTTATTATGTTATTATAACAATACTCAATGCCACTTACTCTAACATGTTTTCCGTTTTGAATGCATGGTTGCGGACGTGACGTCCGCAGGAGGAAGGAATAAGGAAGGAGCTTAAGTGAGGAACATACATCTCAAGGACAAACGAAGAGTTTAGACTTGGTGGGGTGCCATCTACCATTCAGTAGATCCTCTAGTTTAGTTTATCTTTCCATGTTTTATATTTTCTTAGCTTACATGTGTTAGACTTGAAATCAAGATGAGACATTTTATGCTTTAGTTTTTCTTAGCCTACATGTAATAGGTTTTGATATCAGATGATATAGTTATGTCTTTCCCTTCCATGAACAATGTATGAATCTATTTTTGAGTTAATGCAAAGTGTTTCATTTATGTTATTGCTTTTGAGTATCATGTTTTGTAATGTTCCTCCAAGACAAGTGACCCATGTTATGGACAACATTGGGTTTTCTTTTGTTGCCATGTATGTGCTTGGAGGGGTGTTACAATATGGTATGAGAGCAACGAGTAGATGGCCACTAAGCTAAAGATTCATATGTTCTAACCCTAGGTATAGAAGAAGTAGGTGAAGGATATTAGGAACCAAATTAGAGATCTAGTCAGAAGACATAAGTTAAGATAATGATTAGGGTTATGTGGCTAGATGTTTTGGATTTTTGTGTTAACTTTTAAACTATATATAGCATACTCTCTCTTTTTCTCACGTGTCTATGGTATGGGACACAGGCTCATGGGGTTTTGTAGAGAGAATGTTATATGCATAATCATGGTTATCTTGACCTTCCGATTGCATGTGGTATGGGACACATGCACGGGGGAGGTACTAAGATGAGTGTGATAAGATAAGTCAGCTTTGAATATATGATCGGCCGACATGTATCCAAATATGACTAATAAAAGAAGAGTCTGCATTAAACGTTTAAGACATATAGTCACCTAAACCTGGTCAAGACACATAGTAAGACCAAGCATGAGTAGGGGGAGTAGATATTTGACATAGATAAGCAACTAAGATCCATGGTAAAATTTGAAACCCTAGAGAAGAGTTCAGAGATGTAAATGATGATGTTAAATAGAATCATGAGTAATATACCCACATGGAGGTCAATATAGTGTTCTACCATGAGAACGAGACTTTAAAATGATTAGTGTAGATAGAATAAGTGAAACCCTAAGGTGGGTACCATGAGAAAATTTTGAGAACGAAATTTATTTAAGGTGGGTAGAATTGTAACATCCTCAAAATCCTAGATCTATTAATGTACCTTAATGTGAAACCCTAGCTTGCAAGTTTAAGCTTTTATCTAACAAAATGGAATTCAATGGGACCTCTTAGTCCAATATATGATGAAATAATCTCATAAACCTAGATTTGGCTTAAATAGCTCATTTAGTAAATAGTAATTCTATCAATGTCACATTTTTATATTGCATGTACAGAATTAACAACCTACATGAAATTGATGAATAAAAGAGAAACAAAATGCAAATCCAATTGGATATAGAGATTCTCGAGGTCCTAATTAACTTGTGGTTCAATTTTTAAGTCATTTGGACTTCATTTGAGCCCTCAAATCCATTAGGGAAGTTAACATATAGTTTGGGTTATTTATTCTTTGATAATTTGATTTATTTGCCTAAGTTTCCATCTATTAAGTGCCATGCACGCTCTCTGGATTTCAGATTTAATCTGGGTTGTTGGATGTCCCTCAGTCATCACTGGACTCATCTCCTACCTTGAGTAGGAGACCGAGCACAGGCAGCCTAGTTGCGAGTTCCTTGTTCGATTCTGCTTGGCCCCCACAGTGTTTGTTTTTTTTGTCTCTTCACCGATGAGATCGGGAGCATCACGCGAGTTCAATGACCCAGGTTTTCCTGGACTTTGTCCCTAATGAAGCAACGCCCAAACGGGCTCAGACTCTCCTCGCCTCCCTAGTTTTACTAGATGTCTCCTCAACACCCAAACCTATAAAAAGGGGCCGAAATCAATCGCCAGCCCTAGAAAGACCCCCTTCTCCACTCAATTTCACCTCTTTCCCTCTGTGACGTCCTGACGACCTCGACCTGGTATCTCTGGCGGCAACAGCCTGGTTCTTAATGTTCTGCCCATCTCAATTAAATCATAGGCAAGGTAAGCATATATTAAGTGTTTTGATCATTTTGGTGTGGTTAATTCACCCTAGCTATCCTTGGTTTTCCATGTCCTATAGAGCTCTGTGGAGGTGCTCAATGACGGTTGTCGTCTTGGCTCTTTAGTGCATCCCCAGTTCAATTTTCTCCTCGTGCACGATCACATGACCCTGACGAAGCTCCTCATGACTTTAGTTAACGTTTTCCTATTTTGTTTGTGTGTGTCAAGCCCTTTCCTCTGTTCATGCACGGTCGGGCTATGGCGGCAGGTGGTTTTGGATCCCAGACCACGGAAACTGCCCAAGTCTGGGCTCGTTGGCTTCGGCCGGTGATGAATAAGGTGTCTAACACCTTTGTTCCCAGAGAAGCTAACCAGAACCAAGATTTGGAATCTCCAATTCTCACTGATCTCATGATATCTGCGTTGTTCGGGTTTCAGTTCGAAGAAGAAGATGCCAGGTACGATTTTACCAGTTTTACCCTCTCCGGGTTTGTGCTCGCTTTTCAACCTTAGAGATAATTTTGGGTTTTCAACATGCCCTTTCTCTCTGACCGAGTGCCTGGATATGGGAGCGAACTGCCAACACGGCAGTCACTGGTTGGGCCAGCTAGGCAGGGCTCGCATCCCTTTTGATAATTGATTTTCCTTTGGATTTTCTTTGAATTTTGATTGGTCGGTCTATGAAAAATTGTAACTTATAATTGGTAGATCGTATGGGGATAAGTTATATATGAATTTTGCTCAATTTTTTTAGATCTATCCAATGGTCAGTGTTTTTAGACATGTTTTGGTTTATTTTTCACGAAGTGTCAGGTTTAAGGATATTAGGGTTTAGGATATAATTAAGGTGATAATTAATATAAACCATGTTAATTTCAGGAACCTAGGACTCGAGTCAGGATCAGGGAAACTGAGACTAGGTTTTTCTCCAATAATGTAAGTGGGTCCATGCACTTTGAGTATTTAATTAATGGTATTCAATCACTTTAAGATTATTGTATCATGAGGATCAAGTTGAATTATGTGCATAGATATGTATTCAAATTTCAGAAATTGTTGCATTATTATTCCCCAAAAAGTTATTATATGATGCCTATACTTTTAAGTTTTATGTTCAAGAACTTATGTAATTATCAAATGAAATTCAATTAAAGTGAAGAACTGTCAAGTTATTGATTAACCATGTAATTGATTACATTATTTTGTCCTTATCATGTTAATGTTGAGCCCTCGGGCCTTATGAGTTCAAATGGAACATTGTGGCACTCAAGTGCAAAATCATGAGCTCAAGTGGAGCATAGTTAGGGCACGTTTGTGCAAATCATGAGTTCAAGTGGAACATCAGTTGAACCTACGGGCCTTATGAGCACAGTTGGTGCACAAGAGTAAAAGACATTATAAATTACCAATTAAGAGCATATTATGTGAAATCAAGTTTTATTGTTTAGTTACTTTTATGACTTTTCTTATTGCCAAGTTATTATGTTATTATAACAATACTCAATGCCACTTACTCTAACATGTTTTCCATTTTGAATGCATGGTTGCGGACGTGATGTCCACTGGAGGAAAGAATAAGGAAGGAGCTTAAGCGAGGAACATACATCTCAAGGACAAATGAAGAGTTTAGACTTGGTGGGGTGCCATCTACCATTCAGTAGATCCTCTAGTTTAGTTTATCTTTCCATGTTTTATATTTTCTTAGCTTACATGTGTTAGACTTGAAATCAAGATGAGACATTTTATGCTTTAGTTTTACTTAGCCTACATGTAATAGGTTTTGATATCAGATGATATAGTTATGTCTTTCCCTTCCATGAACAATGTATGAACCTATTTTTGAGTTAATGCAAAGTGTTTCATTTATCTTATTGCTTTTGATTATCATGTTTTGTAATGTTCCTCCAAGACAAGTGACCCATGTTATGGACAACATTGGGTTTGCTTTTGTTGCCAGGTATGTGCTTGGAGGGGCGTTACAATATGGTATGAGAGCAACGAGTAGATGGCCACTAAGCTAAAGATTCATATGTTCTAAACCTAGATATAGAAGAAGTAGGGGAAGGATATTAGGAACCAAAGTAAAGATCTAGTCAAAAGACATAAGTTAAGATAATGATTAGGGTTATGTGCCTAGATGTTTTGGATTTTTGTGTTAACTTTTAAACTATATATAGCATACTCTCTCTTTTTCTCATGTGTCTATGGTATGAGACACGGGCTCATGGGGTTTTGTAGAGAGAATTTTATATGCATAATCATGCTTATCTTGTCCTTCTGATTGCATGTGGTATGGGACACATGCACGGGGGAGGTACTAAGATGAGTGTGATAAGATAAGTCAGCTTTGAATATATGACCGGCCGACATTTATCCAAATATGACTAATAAAAGAAGAGTTTGCATTAAACATTTAAGACATATAGTCACCTAAACCTGGTCAAGACACATAGTAAGACCAAGCATGAGTAGGGGGAGTAGATATTTGACATAGATAAGCAACTAAGATCCATGGTAAAATTTGAAACCCTAGAGAAGAGTTCAGAGATGTAAATGATGATGTTAAATAGAATCATGAGTAATATACCCACATGGAGGTCAATATAGTGTTCTACCATGAGAATGAGACTTTAAAATGATTAGTGTAGACAGAATAAGTGAAACCCTAAGGTGGGTAGCATGAAAAATTTTGAGAACAAAATTTATTTAAGTTGGGTAGAATTGTAACATCCTCAAAATCCTAGATCTATTAATGTACCTTAATGTGAAACCCTAGCTTGCAAGTTTAAGCTTTTATCTAACAAAATGGAATTAAATGGGACCTCTTAGTCCAATATATGATGAAATAATCTCATAAACCTAGATTTGTCTTAAATAGCTCATTTAGTAAACGGTAATTCTATCAATGTCACATTTTTATAATGCATGTACAGAATTAACAACCTACATGAAATTGATGAACAAAAGAGCAAACAAATGCAAATCCAATTAGATAGAGAGATTCTAAAGGTCCTAATTAAATTGTGGTTCAATTTTGAAGTCATTTGGACTTCATTTGACCCTTCAAATCCATTAGGGAAGTTAACATATAGTTTGGGTTATTTATTCTTTGATAATTTGATTTATCTGCCTAAGTTTCCATCTATTTAAGTGACATGCACGCTCTCTGGATTTCAGATTTAATCTGGGTTGTTGGATGTCCATCAGGCATCACTGGACTCATCTCCTACCTTGAGTAGGAGACCGAGCATAGGCAGCCTGGTTGTGAGTTCCTTGTCCGACTCTGCTTGGCCCCCACAGTGTTTTTTTTGTCTCTTCACCGATGAGATCGGGAGCATCACGTGAGTTCAATAACCCCAGGTTTTCCTGGACTTTGTCCCTAATGAAGCAACACCCAAAGGGGCTCGGACTCTCCTCACCTCCCTAGTTTTACTGGATGTCTCCTCAACAACCAAACCTAAAAAAAGGGGCCAAAATCAATCGCCAGCCCTAGAAAGACCCCCCTCTCCACTCAATTTCACCTCTTTCCCTCTGTGACGTCCTGACGACCTCGACATGGTATCTCAGGCGGCAGCAGCCTGGTTCTCAAGGTTCTGCCCATCTCAATTAAATCGTAGGCAAGGTAAGCATATATGAAGTGTTTTGGTCATTTTGGTGTGGTTAATTCGCCCTAGCTATCCTTGGTTTTCCATGTCCTATAGAGCTCTGTGGAGGTGCTCAACAACGGTTGTCGTCTTGGCTCTTCAGTGCATCTCCAGTTCAGTTTTCTCCTCGTGCACGATCACATGACCCTGATGAAGCTCCTCATGACTTTAGTTAACATTTTCCTATTTTGTTTGTGTGTGCTGAGCCCTCTCCTCTGTTCCTACATGACCGGGCTATGGCGACAGGTGGTTCTGGATCCTAGACCACAGAAACTGCCCAAGTCTGGGCTCGTTGGCTTCGGCCGGCGATGAAGAATGTGTCTAACACCTTTGTTCCCAGAGAAGCTAACTGGAACCAAGATTTGGAATATGTAGTTCTCACTGATCTCACGCTATCTGCGTTGTTCGAGTTTCAGTTCGAAGAAGAAGATGCCAGGTAGGGTTTTACCAGTTTTACCCTCTCTGGGTTTGTGCTCGCTTTTCAACCTTAGAGATAATTTTGGGTTTTCAACATGCCCTTTCTCTCTGACCGAGTGCCTGGATATGGGAGCAAACTTCCAGCATGGTAGTCACTGGTTCGGTCAGCTAGACAGGGCCCGCGGCACTTTGAATATTTGATTTTCCTTTAGATTTTCTTTGAATTCTGATTGGTCGGTCTATGAAAAATCGTAACTTCTAATTGGTAGATCATATAGGGACAAGTTATGTATGAATTTTGCTCAATTTTTTAAGATCTATCCAATGGTCAGTGTTTTGAGACATGTTTTATTTTGGATTTCACGAAGTGTTAGGTTTTAGGAAATTAGGTTTTAGGATATAATTAAGGTGATAATTAATATAAACCATGTTAATTTCAGGAACCTAGGACTCGAGTCAGGATCAGGGAAACTGAGATTAGGTTTTTCTCCAATAAGGTAAGTGGGTCCATGCACTTTGAATATTTAATTAATGGTTTTAAATCGCTTTAAGATTATTGTATCATGAGGATCAAGTTAAATTATGTGCATAGATATGTATTCAAAATTTAGAAATTGTTGCATTAGTATTCCCCCAAAAAGTTATTATATGATGCATATACTTTTAAGTTTTATGTTCAAGAACTTATGTCATGATCAAATGAAATTCAATTAAAGTGAAGAACTGCGAAGTTATTGATTAACCATGTAATTGATTACATTATTTTGTCCTTATCATGTTAATGTTGAGCCCTCATGCCTTATGAGTTCAGATGGAACATTATGGCACTTATGTGCAATTCATGAGTTCAAATGGAACATTATGGCACTCAGGTGCAAAATTATAAGCTCAAGTGGAGCATAGTTATGGCACATTTGTGCAAATCATGAGTTCAAGTGGAACATCAGTTGAGCCTACGGGCCTTATGAGCACAGTTGGTGCATAAGAGTAAAGACATTATAAATTACCAATTAAGAGCATATTATGTGAAATCAAGTTTTATTGTTTAGTTACTTTTATGACTTTTCTTATTGCCAAGTTATTATGTTATTATAACAATACTCAATGACACTTACTGTAATGTGTTTTCTATTTTGAATGCATGGCTGGGGTGTGATTTCCGTAGGAGGAAAGAATAAAGGAGGAGCTTAAGCGAGGAACATACATCTCAAGGACAAACAAAGAGTTTAGACTTGGTGGGGTGCCATCTACCATTTAGTAGATCCTCTAGTTTAGTTTATCTTTCCATGTTTTAGATTTTCTTAGCTTACATGTGTTAGACTTGAAATCAAGATGAGATAGTTTATGCTTTAGTTTTTCTTAGCCTACATGTAATAGGTTTTGATATCAGATTATATAGTTATGTATTTCCCTTCAATGAACAATGTATCAATCTATTTTTGAGTTAATGCAAAGTGTTTCATTTATCTTATTGCTTTTGAGTATCATGTTTTGTAATGTTCCTCCGAGCCAAGTGACCCATTTTATGGACAACATTGGGTTTGCTTTTGTTGCCATGTATGTGTTTGGAGGGGCGTTACAATATGGTATCATAGCAACGAGTAGATGGCCACTAAGATAAAGATTCATATGTTCTAACCCTAGATATAGAAGAAGTAGGTGAGGATATTAGGAACCAAAGTAGAGATCTAGTCAGAAGACATAAGTTAAGATAATGATTAGGGTTATGTGCCTAGATGTTTTAGATTTTTATGTTAACTCTTGAACTATATATAGCATAATCTCTCTTTTTCTCACGTGTTTGTGGTATGGCACATAGTCTCATGGGGTTTTGTTGAGAGAATGTTATATGCATAATCATGATTATCTTGTCCTTCCCATTGCATGTGGTATGGGACATGTGCACGGGGGAGGTACTAAGATGAGTGTGATAAGATAAGTCAGCTTTGAATATATGACCGGCCAGCATGTATCTAAAGATGACTAATAAAAGAAGAGTTTGCATTAAAAGTTTAAGACATATAGTCACCTAAACCTGGTCAAGACACATAGTAAGACCAAGAATGAGTAGGGGGAGTAGATATTTGGCATAGATAAGAAAGTAAGATCCATGGTAAAATTTAAAACCCTAGAGAAGAGTTCAGAGATGTAAATGATGATGTTAAATAGAATCATGAGTAATATACCCACATGATGGGTCAAGATAGTATTCTACCATGAGAATGAGACTTTAAGATGATTAGTGTAGACAGAATAAGTGAAACCCTAAGCTGGGTAGCATGAGAAAATTTTGAGGATGAAATTTATTTAAGGTGGGTAGAATTGTAACATCCTCAAAATCCTAGATCTATTAATGTACCTTAATGTGAAACCCTAGCTTGCAAGTTTAAGCTTTTATCTAACAAAATGGAATTCAATGGGACCTCTTAGTCCAATATATGATGAAATAATCTCATAAACCTAGATTTGGCTTAAATAGCTCATTTAGTAAACGGTAATTCTATCAATGTCACATTTTTATAATGCATGTATTAAATTAACAACCTACATGAAATTGATGAACAAAAGAGCAACAAAATACAAATCCAATTGAATAGAGAGATTCTAGAGGTCCTAATTAACTTGTGGTTCAATTTTGAAGTCGTTTGGACTTCATTTGACCCTTCAAATCCATTAGGGAAGATAACATATAGTTTGGGTTATTTATTCTTTGATAATTTGATTTATCTTCCTAAGTTTCCATCTATTTAAGTGTCATGCACGCTCTCTGGATTTCGGATTTAATATGGGAGTTGGATGCCCATCGGGAATCACTGGACTCGTCTCCTACCTTGAGTAGGAGACCGAGCACAGGCAGCCTAGCTGTGAGTTCCTTGTCTGACTCCGCTTGGCCCCCACAGTGTTTGGTTTCTTTTGGTCTCTTCACCGATGAGATCGGGAGCATCACACAAGTTCAATGACCCCAGGTTTTCCTAGACTATGTGCCCTAATGAAGCAACGCCCAAAGGGGCTCAGACTCTCCTCGCCACCCTATTTTTACTGGAGGTCTCCTCAATGCCCAAACCTATAAAAAGGGGCCGAAATCGATCGCCAGCCCTATAAAGACCCCCCTCTCCGCTCAATTTCACCTCTTTCCCTCTATGACGTCCTGACGATCTCGACCTATATCTCCAGCGGCGGCAGCCTGGTTCTCAAGGTTCTTCCCATATCAATTAAATCGTAGGCTAGGTAAGCATATATGAAGCGTTTTGGTCATTTTGGTGTGGTTAATTAGCCCTAGCTATCCTCGATTTACCGTGTTCTATAGAGCTCCGTGGAGGTGCTCAACAACGATTGTCGTCTTGGCTCTTCAGTGCATCCCCAGTTCAGTTTTCTCCTCATGCACGATCGCATGAACCTAACAAAGCTCCTCATGACTTTATTTAACATTTTCCTATTTTATTTGTGTGTGTTGAACCCTCTCCTCTATTCCTGCACGGTCAAGCTATGGCGGCAGGTGGTTCTAGATCCCAGACCATGAAAACTGCCCAAGTCTGGGCTCATTGGCTTCGGCCGATGATGAAAAAGGTGTCTAACACCTTTGTTCCCAGAGAAGCTAACCGGAACCAAGATTTGGAATCTCCAGTTCTCACTGATCTCATGTTATCTGTGTTGTTTGAGTTTCGGTTCGAAGAAGAAGATGCCAGGTAGGGTTTTACCAGTTTTACCATCTCCGGGTTTGTGCTCGCTTTTCAAACTTAGAGATAATTTTGGGTTTTCAACATGCCCTTTCTCTCTGACCGAGTGCCTGGCTATGGGAGCAAACTTCCAGCACGACAGTCACTAGTTGGGCCAGCTAGGCAGGGCCCACAGCCCTTTGGATAATTGATTTTCCTTTGGGTTTTCTTTGAATTTTGATTGGCCGATCTATGAAAAATTGTAGCTTCTAATTGGTAGACCGTATAGGGACAAGTTATATATGAATTTTGCTCAATTTTTCGAGATCTATCCAATGGTTAGTGTTTTGAGACATGTTTTGTTTTGGTTTTCACGAAGTGTCAGGTTTAAGGCAATTAGGGTTTAGGATATAATTAAGGTGATAATTAATATAAACCATGTTAATTTCAGGAACCTATGACTCAAGTCAGGATCAGGGAAACTAAGATTAGGTTTTGATCCAATAAGGTAAGTGGGTCCATCCACTTTGAGTATTTATTTAATGGTTTTCAATCACTTTAAGATTATTGTATCATGAGGATCCAATTAAATTATGTGCATAGATATGTATTCAAATTTCAGAAATTGTTGCATTAGTATTCCCCATAAAGTTATTATATGATGCCTATACTTTTAAGTTTTATGTTCAAGAACTTATGTCATGATCAAATGAAATTCAATTAAAATGAAGAACTGCCAAGTTATTGATTAACCATGTAATTGATTACATTATTTTGTCCTTATCATGTTAATGTTGAGTCCTCGGGCCTTATGAGTTCAAATGGAACATTATGGCACTTATGAGAAATTCATGAGTTCAAATGGAACATTATGGCACTCAAGTGCAAAATCATGACCTCAAGTGGAGCATAGTTATGGCACGTTTGTGCAAATCATGAGTTCAAGTGGAACATCAGTTGAGCCTATGAGCCTTATGAGCACAGTTGGTGCACAAGAGTAAAAGACATTATAAATTACCAATTAAAAGCATATTATGTGAAATCAAGTTTTATTGTTTATTTACTTTTATGACTTTTCTTATTGCCAAGTTATTATGTTATTATAACAATACTCAATGTCGCTTACACTAACGTGTTTTCTATTTTGAATGCATGGCTGGGGATGTGATGTCCGCCGGAGGAAAGAATAAGGAAGCAGCTTAAGCAAGGAACATACTTCTCAAGGACAAACAAAGAGTTTAGACTTGGTGGGGTTCCATCTACCATTCAGTAGATCCTCTAGTTTAGTTTATCTTTCCATGTTTTAGATTTTCTTAGCTTACATGTGTTAGACTTGAAATCAAGATGAGACAGTTTATGCTTTAGTTTTGCTTATCCTACATGTAATAGGTTTTGATATCAGATGATATAGTTATGTCTTTCCCTTCCATGAACAATGTATGAATCTATTTTTGAGTTAATGCAAAGTATTTCATTTATCTTATTGCTTTTGAGTATCATGTTTTGTAATGTTCCTCCAAGCCAAGTGACCCATGTTATGGACAACATAGGGTTTGCTTTTGTTGTCATGTATGTGCTTGGAGGGGCGTTACAAAGTCCTTTTTGCTCAACTTCTTCAATTGATGCATATTTACATGACCAAGCTAACGATGCAAATAGAAATATCTTGAATTGACTACAAGGCATCTACTAACAATAGGCTTAATAGAGTCAAGCACAATTACATAAATATTATCATTTCTAGTTCCCTTATATATGACATGATAAGTGAGGGAATCTAGAAGCAAGCATTCAAAAGAAGTAAATAGCACAAGGTTACCATTATCACATAATTGACTTACACTTATTAAATTGTAATGTAGGCCATCCACAAAAAGAACATTCTTGATACATAAGTATTCACCTGCATCACCCTCACCTTTTACCTTACCTTTCTTGTTGTCCTCGAAAGTAACTAAACCTCCTTTCTTCTTTATGAAGTTGTTGAAATGGCTTATTTCACCTATCATGTGCTTAGTGCAGCCACTATCAACAATCTATTTTCCTTTTTCATGTAAGAAAGGAGAGTGTTGGTTTCTGACTCAAACTTTGGGATTCGGAGTTAGCTTGGGGACCCATTTCATCTTTGGGTTGGTCCCCTTATGCTTGTAAGGATAATAAGTAGAATAATTATCATCACTTTTACAATGAGAGAAAATCAAAGGGTTCTTAGTGATATAAGACTCTCCAATGAAAAAGAAAATTTCCTTACTCTTTTTCTTACCTTTGACTTTGTTCTTGCCCTTAGGTGCTCCTCCTACAAATCCCAAACCACTACTACCACTTTGTTTGGTAGAACGGTCAATGATTTCATTTTGGGAGTTTTTCCCTTTGAGGAATTTCTACAGAGAGGCTCTAAGTCTATGATTGTCATCAGTGAGAGATATAGCAGTAGAAGACAAACAGCAAGATCATCTCTAGCATGAACAAGCTCAGCCTCTAAATAGAGGGCTTTAGTCAAATAAGAATATTTTTCAAGAGTAATGGAAGCAACATCATTACTAGGAAAAATAGGTCTAGACAATAAATCATTTACTTGACCAAGCAACCTAGCATTTTCATATTTTAGCAATTATATTTCTTTGAGATAAGCATCCCTCTCATCTCTACGAGCATCAACAATAAGCTTGAATTCAGCATTTTCAGTTTTAAGTATCTCAAGTTCATTTAGGCACTTTTGGTTGTCTTCCTTAAGATATTCAATGTTCTTAAGGTAGGAAACATTCTCTACCTCAACTCCATTGTATTGGAGCTCAAGATCAAGAAATTGGCCTTGCAAAGTATCAATGCTATCAAGGTGAATATTCTCATTTTGCTCAAGAATATTAAGTTTGACATACAAATCATCAATGATTTTACCTAACCTCTTCTTTTTAGATTTATATTCATAATAAGAAGAATGGGTAGTAATAAGCATGTCAACGAGAGTTTCTTTAGCTAACTTATGCAAGCTTACCTCACTTACCTCACCAATATATTCACTTGTAGAGGCCATAAGTGCAAGCTGGCACTCTCCATCTTCATCGGAGCTTGTGCTACTAGAGGATGATCCTTCCCAATTTGTATGAGTTGTGTTTTTGTGTCTCCTCTCCTTCTTGTCATTCCTCTTGTATTTGCTATCTTTCTTGTACTCAACCTACTTCTTGGAGCTTCTCATGTGGTGTGACTTTCTAGCCTTAGGACATTCACTCTTGTAGTGTCCTTTTTTACCACACTTGTAGCACCTTGGAGTAGAGGAGGAAGTGCTTTCATTTGAAGTGCTTTCCCTTGGAGAAGCTGGATTCATGCTCACTAGGGTCATCATCTTCACTTGAGGAGGAGGGAGAGGTCTGGCAAGCAAGTTGTTGTTGAAGGATGAGGGGCCCCAATTGAGCTTTGAAGGTACTATCTTTGATCTTCCTTACTTCCTTCTCTTCTTTCTTAGCTTCCTCTTCTTGCTTATCAAGTCTTGGCTCATGAACTTGTAGATTGCCAATAAGCTCATAGGTTGGAATGTCACCAAGACTTCTTACTTCTTCAATGGATGTCACCTTTGACTCCCATCTCTTTGGAAGAGACCTCAAGATATTTGAGTTGATTTCTCCTCTATCCAAAGTGTTTCTCAAAGCAGCTAGGTCGTTGATGATGATGTTGAGCCTTGACTACATCTCAGTGAATCCTTCTTTCTTACCCATCTTGAAGTTCTCAATAAGTTTGTTCAACATGTAGATCTTTGCCTCCTTCACTTGATTTGTCCCTTCATAAGTGATGCACAACTTGTCCCATATCTCATAGGTTGTATCCCATGAGGAGATACGGTTGAACTCAGATGGAGTGAGGGCTTCATAGAGGATGCTAATTGCTTTGGCATTGAGCTGAGCATTCTTTAGAGCTACTTCATCCCATGTTGACACAACTCATGTTGGCCCTTGTAGGGTGTAATCATCACCTTCCACATATCAAATTTCATCCCTTGAATGTAGAATTACATCTGTCTCTTCCAATAGAGGAAGTTGGTGTCGTCAAATAATGGGGGGTGCATGGAGAAGCCTCCCTCTAGGTTGAAGGAACCAAGTAGGTTCTTACCCATTTTCTGGTCTCGTCAGAGATTTGTTTGAGAAGATCCTTGCTATGATACCACTTGTTGGATCTAAGGGATCTAGAGGGGGGTGAATAGAGCTTCAAAATTTTCACAAGAATAGTTAGACCCTCAAATTATATCAATTGAAACCAAATGCTAAAAGTCAATTTGAAGTTCTATCTAAACAGGCATAGCAAGGATGAGAGAGATTGAAACATACACTTGGACAAGGTGGTTAGAGTGGTTCCAATCTCCAAACTAGGAGACTGTCAATCCGCTACCTAGAGAGGTCAACCTCTAGGACTTTACAATCCATGTATACTTATATTCCATTATAAGAGATACAAGAAGACCACCATACATCCAAAGACTTACCTATTCAAGACAAGAGTCTTTCATCTACACAAGGACTTACTCACTTGATCAAGATGTCTTCATCCTTCACCAAGGACTTACCAACACTTACATCAAGTCTTTGGCCTTGAAGAAATTACCAACTCTTCTTGAATCTTCCACCTTATCCTTCTCCTTCACCTGGAGAAAATCTTCACACCTTCTTCAAACTTGAAGAATAATACCAAACCCTCCTTCACTCAGAGAAGATCACTTCAACCTTTGCTCTTTGAGAAAGGGGATTTGGAAGATGGAAGGAATGAGAGCTTTACAAGATAACATGGAGGTAGCTCTCTTACAACTTGCCTAACTCACTCATAATCACAAAATGTTTTGTAAATGAGAGAGAGAAAGAGGCTCAAAGGGTTGTAGCACACTCAACTATAGCAAGGACCAAGGATAGCATGAATGAACAACCTTAGAATAAACTCCAAGATGTCCTATTTATAGTTGGGGGTGTTCCTTTGAGTGTGGGATCACTTAAGAATGAAAAATAGTTTTTTTATAACTTGCAACAGATATATTTTCATTCCAACAACTCTCTAAAGGTTGGAATCACTTTTTCAGCATATTTTGTACAATACATTTGGTCGAGTTTCAATTAAGGTAACTCGATCGATCCACTAACCGACAAAGCCAATTTTCAAACTATCAGTCGAGTTTGTCTTGGGAAACTTGGATGATGAGTCAAAATCAGTTTTGGTCAGTGAGTTAGTCAGTCACGTTCTGTGAGTGTACAACTCTACCGATTGATCCATTTCCAAAAATCCATCATTGGTCGGTCGAGATCAAAACTCGATCGACAAAGTTGATGTGACAAATTTTTCAAAATGATTTTTGAGTGATCAAACTTTGGAATTACATGTCCCTATTTTTTTATCATCTTAGTTACAAGTCATATAATCAATACAAATGATTAAAAAAATATTCTAAGGTGGTTTGGAGTGATTTCCCAAATTGCACATTTGCATTACTTTTGACTTGAACTTGGACAACCTATGGCTTGTGTAATTTGATCCTTTTTGTGTACCTAAAGCCTGAAATCAATCTTAAACAAACATATTAGATACATATAAATGGAATGGTTTAGTCATAGTCAAAATATGGACAATGTATAACTCTCAAGTCAACAAGGGTGAGGACACGCGTTGTATTTAACAAAGAACAAACCGACAGTGCCTTCATCTCTCAACTTGATCCATAAGATGTCAAAGAAGCTCTCGAGGATGATGAATGGATCATATTCATGCAAGAAGAGTTAGAACAATTTGAGAAGAACAAATTGTGGAATCTTGTGCCAAGTCCAAGTGATAGAAAGATCATTGGCACCAAATGGGTCTACCATAATAAGCTTGATGAAAGTGGAAAAGTGGTAAGAAACAAAGCAAGGTTAGTTGCTCAAGGCTACAACCAACAGGAAGGTATTGATTTTGATGAAACATATGTACATGTAGCTAGACTTGATTTAATTAGAATGTTGCTTGCTTTTGCTAGTCATAAGAATTTCCTTCTTTATCTAATGGATGTTAAAAATGTATTTTTGAATGGTACAATTGAGGAGGAAGTATTTGTTGCTCAATCTCCAAGATTTGAGCGTTATAAATTGTCTAACCATGTTTATTTGTTACAAAAGTCCTCTAGCGACTCAAATAAGCCCCTATATCTTGGTATGAGAAATTAAAGAACTTTTTTCTAGACAATGTGTATATCATGGGCAAAGTTGATTCTACTTTGTTTCTAAAATACACTTCTAACAATTCCTTGATTATTCAAATTTATGTTGATGATATTATCTTTTATGGGACTAATCTTTATCTTTGTAGGGAGTTTAGTTCTCTTAAATAGAGTGAGTTTTAGATGAGAATGATGGGGGAGCTTACTTTCTTCCTTGACTTTCAAATCAAACAAACAAAATATGGGAACTTCATCAACCAAGGCAAGTACACAAGTGAACTATTTACGTGCTTTGGAATGGACAACACCAAGCCAATAGGTACCGCCATGTCAAACACTGCCAACCTAGATAGAGATGAGAAAAGGTAGATGAGAAGCTCCATAGAGGTATGATTGGATGTTTACTTTATTTAATTTCCTCTAGACTTGATATAATGTTTAGTGTTGGCTTGTGTGCTTGCTTTAAATCAAGTCCTAGGAAATCACATCTCATAGCGGTTAAGAGGGTTTTGAGGTATCTATCCAAAACTCAAAACTTCAGACTATGGTATCCCAAGTCAATGGACTTCACTCTTACTGCCTATAGTGATGATGATTATGCATGTTGTTTCATTGATAGAAAGTGCACAAGTGACACTTGCTTCTTCCTAGGACCATGCCTAGTTTCTTGGTACTCTAAGAAACAACACATCGTGTCTCTTTCAACTACCGAGGTTGAATACATTGTAGTTGGGAGTTTTTATGCCCAAGTCCTATGGATTAAGCAAGACTTTAACATTCATTTTGATGTTTCTCCAATCTATTGTGATAATACTAGTGCAAGTAATCTATCTTATAATCGTATATTGCATAGTAAAGCTAAACATATGCAGGTCCGTTGTCACTTCTTTGTGACCACATTATCAAGAAGGATATTTATATAACTCGTGTGGACATGGAGAATCAGCTTGTTGACATTTTTACCAAACCTCTAGCTAGAGAGAAATTTAGTTTTATTAGATCAAAACTGCTTATAATTGCTCTTGATGATATCGACATGTAATCTAGCTAGATTTTATCATACTTATATGTTTCTTGTGTTAAAATTGATCATCTCTTGACTGAAAGTGCTATAGTTGACATGTTTTCATGCCCTATTTCGCTTGCTTTTGGGTATTTTTCACAAACAAATGACCTGTCACAAAATAGTACCCTATGATGAGTGAAATGTGCCCCATTATGTCTAAAATACATGGTAGGCTAGAAACTATATTTATATAGCATCTTAGAGGCTTGGAATTAATTTTTCTAAGGTTTGTATAGGTTGACCATTCGGTCGAGTTTGTCCTTCTAACATCTCAAACGATCGTCATCCAAGGACTTAGTTGAACTGTCTATTTGGTCAAGTTTCCAACCCATAGAATTCGACCGATCGAGCAAATAGACCAAATTAAAATAGGGTATCAACTGACTTTTCTCCCTCTCAACTAGAGAAAAATTGACTGATCCCAAGATCCACTGCTCTAGTTCTCAAACCCTAGGTTATACCTTGCTCTCCTAGCCTCTGTGTGGCCTTCCTTACCTCTTCCTATCACCTAGGTGGCTAGGAGACTTGCTTGTGACATTTTTCTTTCTCCTTCGGTGATCTTTTCTTCTCCATCTACCTACATGGCCTCAAATCATAGGAAAATAATCATCCCAAATGAAGCGCCATCATCCTCCTCTGTTCCTCACCTCATATCCGTTGATGGAACCTCCTTATCCTGTCAAACTTTGAATCACTATAAACAACTCCTTCCTAGGAATCTTTTTCTGATTCGATCTTTGTATGAACCTCGTTTCACAACAAGGGAGGTTATTAAGGAGGCCGTTGAGGTGTTTTCAACCCATCACCTTAGCGCATTGTGTGTATAACGCCTATGCTTCTCAAATTCTATCACTAGCACCAAAATTCCATGAGTTTTATGCTAATCTCCTATGGAACTAGACTACAAATGTGCCACCACCTGCTACCCAAGTAGTTCTGACTTCTATGATATCCAGTACCAAATTTACCATCTCTGAAGATTAATTGAATATCTATTTTAATGGTATTGAGGTTACCAACTCGTGGAGGTCCGGCTACCCTAAGTATCATGACCGGCTTATCATGACCAGCTTGACCCTGAGGCTTTCTACAAAAGCTATGATCTTACACTTCTAGATATTCATAAGTTTTTAAAGAAGCCAAATGTCCCCTATAGAAAGGAATCAACCTTTCCATCCTCTTTCCTTGATATCAAAAACTGTCTTATTGCATTTGTGGTTAACTTCAATATCCATCCAAAGAAAAATCAAATGGAAATTGAAGAAAACACCATTGTAATAATGTACTATCTTTTGAATGATATCAGATACAAGTGGTATCACTACATTCTTCATCACATTACCTACTTTGATTTTGGGAAGAACACCTCTGGAACCCATCCCCTTATCCTGCCTTGATCTGTGGTCTCTTTATTTTTGTGACTCAGAAGTCTCTTTTCCATGATCTCCACTACAAATCTAGTCAAAAAGGAGCAAGTATTAATGAGACTACAATCAATAAGACTTTTATTCCTACCTCCCCTATCACTCCTAGAGGCTCCACCTAGGCCCATTCACCACCTCCACCACCAGCCCTGACCGCACCTCTTTTAATGTATCAAATGAAACCCTCATGGGATATCTGATGCATCTACATGCATATAACCTTCAGGTTCAGGATCATCTCCACTAGGACCTATGCCAGATCATGTTAAACACGAACCTATCCTATAGCATACCTATCCTACCTACCAGGCATACCCTAGAGCTGACTATGCCTCCTATGCATACACTCAGTCTTACCCTAACCCTCCATCTCCTGCTACTTCTGCTTCCATCCCCGCTATTGATGGTGGACCTACCCCCGCCCCTTGTGAGTTTCCTCTGCCGACTCTACTTGTTGGTCCTGCTACCACTCTGCTCGTTAATTATGATGGAGTTGATCCTCCTACCTCCCCACAAGCAAATGCACTACATACATGTGGCATGTCATGGGCTGAGCAGAAAGCCAGGTGGAATGGTCATGCTTGTGGACCTCATGTCGATGAGGAGATGCTAGACCAAGACGTCGTTGATAATGTTGAGGGTACTGAGGATGATGTTTCTGAGTATGGTTCTAATGATGGCTTTGCTAGTTCTTCTAGTGATGATGGTGAGGCTATTATTGTTGCCTCTGTTGCACCATCTAACGATGACGGGGACTATCATCCTGAGGATGAGGAAAATGATGATGTAGTTGATGTCGTAGATAGTGTAGATGTTAGTTCTATAGTCTTTCAAGTGCTCATATATATATATATATATATATATATATATATCTTTTTGTAGACTATCATGTATTAGACATTTGGGCAATGTGTATATGAGGCATACTATTTTATCATCTTGTGATTTCTCATTGGTTTGTAGTTTTATTATGATAGGACATGTTTGGTGTTGTAATCTCAATCTCTTGTACCCTTAACTCTGTGATTGTCTTTATGGGTTTCTTTCTTAAATTCAATTTAAGATATCATTTTAGGCTCAAACCCCATCTTCATCCATATTTCACGAATAATTAAGATGTGCATTCATATTGATTGTCCTTAAGCTGACTAGCCCATACACTTCCTCTAATTGGTGTAAATCAAGAAATTTTCAACTAAGACAAATTTTTAATTTTTAATTTCCATTGCAAGCGCTTGAAAACACATGAAAATGACAAAAATCATGTAATAATCTCCACTATTACACTAGATAGATGTGGATCCTAAAAAACTAAAAACAAACTAAGGAACAAAATAAAGATAAAGTCGTTCCAACACCGCCTAAGCTTGAACTTGACTATGACCTCATAGTCTAAATCCAAACATAGAAGTGGAATAGGGGTACCAATTGCTTTGACGGGTGGTGGCGGTGGATGATTTGTGGCTCTTTGGATCAAGTTGTGGTAGCATATACCCCCCTTGTTGGTACCACTAATTTGTGTCTTTTTGGCACCAAAATATGACTTCTGTATCATTCTTTGAGCTTTATGAGTCAGTGCCACCGACATAAGTGTCAGTGTTGTCGACAACCTTTTCCTTGTAGCTCTGTAACTATTGCTGGAAAGGTCAGTAATACCGACTTTGGACTCAATATTACCGATTTTGTTCTAGGAGTCCTGTGTTTTTTTTGAGAAAAATCGGTAGTACCAACTTTGGTGTCAGTAGTACCGACTTTCTGTAGACTTTTACCTGATAAGAAGTCGGTAGTACCGAATTGGGTGTTGGTAGTACCAACTTTGACTCTACCTGCACACCAAACAAGAGCATCAAGGTACCTTTTTAGATCAAATAAATTCTAACATAAAATATATGAAATGTAACAAACAAAAAGACCTAACCAAATAGCAAATAAAAAAAATAAAATTGGGTGACCTCCCATAATTGCCCTTATTTAATGTCCTAGACTCAACAAGGTGATTTTCTTTAGCCTGGGTTGTTACAGGATGGTGGTGAAGAATCATCTGGCAGTCTAAACTCCACTCTATCATAGTCTATCCCGAATGTCAAGTAGCCTCTACCAATAGTAGTGATCACGTCGGCCGTAGCTTGGAACAACCTTCCTAATAACGTTTTTGATCCTTGTATCTCACGCATATCCATGACCACAAAATCTATAGGAAAGATGAATTTGTTGACTTTGACTAGGACATCCTCGCATATCCTGTATGGCCTCACAATAGATCCGTCTGCCAGCTCATTTGTCATCGATGTTTTTTTCGGTTCCTTCAACCCCAACTTCTGGAAGGTGGTAAGAGGCATGAGGTTTATGCTTGCTCCAGAATCACATTGTGCTTGTGGGAAATGTTGGTTGCCTATAGAACAAGGGATGTAGAAACATACTGGATCTTTCCTCTTAATCAATAATTTTCCTTTGGTCATTCCTTTCACCACTTCATCAACATGGAAGACATATGTATCTTTTATCTGTCTCTTCTTGTTAATGATATCTTTTAAGAACCTCCCATATGTAGGAATGTGATCTATAACTTCCACTAATGGGATGTTGATGTGGAGCTTTCAGAAGATATCTAGGAATTATGAACTACCCTTCCACCTTTCTCAGCTTTAGACTATCCGAGAATGGAACATGAAGTTTCTCAGTACGCTTGTGTGGTGGAATGTAGGGCACATTAGGGATCTCCTTTCCTAAGCTTGCTTCAACACCACCCTTTGGCATAGAATTTGACACATCTCCAATGGATGGAATGAATGGTGGCTACTCCTTCTGAATTGTGGGTGCCTCCATATTAACTATGACTGTTCCACTATGGAGTAGAACCTTCACATGCTCTTGTTGCATAGGCACCCTCTCTGAAACTGTACGCATCGACATTAGAGTGGTGGAACCTTGACGTTCATTATCTTATGGCGTGTTTCATCCTCCTGGTATCCATATAGACTATGGGGAAGTGGGGGTTTTTGGCACATACACCCCATCAGGCTCCAAAGCGTATTTCTTGGGTAACTCCTCTGTATGATGTTCTGGTTCCTTGACAACAAAGATAACCTTTTATTGGTGATGTTGATGAGATGAATCTGCATTCCTAGGCAATCCTTGATGAATGGGTTTTTTAAGGAAGCCACTTCTTCTGCTAATTGAGAAATTTGATATTCAATACTACAAATTTGGGCACCTTGTTTATGTAATTCCCTCTGTGTCTGGCCAATAATCACCTCATTTTTGACCGACCAGCTTGCCTAGTATGTTTTTAATTTTTATTTATCTTGTTGGGAGCCCCATCCTGTTGATATTGTTGATTCACTTACATGCAATCCTTATCTTCAGCAGGTGGGGATGGGTTTGCATCCTTATGACATAGTTTCATGGCTATGAGGTCAAGCTTCTCATTCAATGTTGTGATGAGTTTATATTCCCCAACACTTTTAATGGTTGTTGGGTGCTCTCTTTCTTCACCCCATGACTGGTTCTTAGCCATGTTCTTTAGGATCTGATGTCACTTGGACGACTTATTTTTGAGGAATAATCATGTCCTTGCACTGTCCAGAGTGGCCCTTTCCCCTGATGTAGCCCATAATAGAAGATCTTCTCATGCAAAAAAAAAATGAATCCCATGATGAGGGACCTTCCTCAGAATAATTTGGAACCTCTCCCAAGCTTCAGAATATGATTCCTTTGCTTGTTGCTTGAAGTTGATTACCTTTTTGGTCAACTCATTTGTCTTCTGAAAAGGGAAATAACATTCAAAGAAAGCGTCAATCATTTGTTCCCAAGTTTCTATTGGCTCAAGCTTGAGGTTAAGGAACCAAGACTTAACACCATATGTCAGTGATGACATAAATATCTTTAAGTAGATCACAATCTCCGACACTCTATCTATCTTCACCATGTCACAACTTTCAAAAAAATTGTTGATGTACGTCATTGTGTATTCAATAATGTGGCCATGGAAGTCCTGTTGCTTGACTAATGCCACTAGCCCATGATCTATCTTGTAGCTTCCCACATTTATTGCTTGCCGCTTGATTGTCCCAAGATGAGCTGTTGAGGAAGATACTTTGATCTCCTCCCAAATTTTTTGCTCTACTTCTTCCATCTCTGGTTGTTCTTCTGGTCCTTCTAGTGGGGGTACTTGAGTGGTCGGTGGTGGAGTCGTATGAGGAGTTGAAATTAGTCTTCCCCCTGAGTTATCGAACTCTCTTCCTTGGCATAGGAGCTCTTCCTGACTAAAGCCTTGTGGATATGACTCCCCATAATCGTGAGCTCTAGTGTGCACCATACACTAGTACCTAAAATTGTTGAACATAATTTGAGAACGGGTACTAATAATTGAAGAAATGATATTTAAAATTCATCTCGAAAGGATAAAAAAAATATGGTGTAGAGTGGCCGATTACAACACTGGTTGGATTTGCTTTTCCCCCAGCAATGACACCAAAAACTTGATACGTGCAAACTACACATATAAATTGCTAGTGTATGTATCGAGTAATATAATCCTAACAAGGACCGAATGTTGAACTCAGGGAAACATAAATTCAAAGACTACTACTAATTGTAATGCGATCAACTAGACTGAAGAAAACTTTGAATGAGGGTTTAATTATCTAAAACATAGAAAATAAATCTATGGTTACTAGTGTTTGATCACGATTGGGGTGAATTCCTTAGGATTACAGTTTCACCTCGGCTAACATCGTAATTGATATCATGACATTAACAATTCTCTCTCTTAACCCTAGACAAGGAGACCTGTAGCGAGAATTACCTGACATAATTCACTACCTAATCTAATAACAACCCCACTCTCATAACAATTGTGCTATTAGTTATATGCTTTTATCAAAAACACTGGGTAATCTCTTCACATTTAAAAGCCTCCTTTCTCAAGGGGCAATATAAAACATGTATTTCTATGAATTTTCTAACCTTTAATCCCTCTCTCGAAGCAATTAACAATCTATTAAACTACGTATGATGGCCAAGTATAGATAATTCATGATACTCTCATAGAAATGTCTCCAGAAATTAAGAGAAAATTGTATATTAATGCATAAAAGTCAATTACTATGTATAATCGGGCTACTCCTGGGTCCTAAGAAACAAGGGGATTATCCCCATGTGATTTCCATGGTCAAGTACATAGGAGAGGAGAAGAAAAATGTGGGGAACATTAGAGAACTAAAGAAACCCCCTGGAGAAGCTCTTCTGGATGATTCCCTCTGACAAACGTGCCGATCTGCTATCCTTGGGCTGTAGATCCATTCATCGGAAGTGCCCGAACCATCTAGAACGTGGCCGTCTCCTCTTCTTTCTCCTCCCTTTACTCTCATCCATCGTGCAATGGAAAAGAATGTGATAGATATGGTTGGCTAAATTCTTCCTAAGTCATAGAAGTAAATTACATCGATCAATCCCTCAACCATCAGATTAAATGCCATCTTCAGATCTGCATGATCCCAATGGGTTGGTACTACCAAATAGGTTGTTGGTACTACTAACTCCTTTAATTGTTGTGAACACCTGGCAAGTTGTTGGTACTACCGAGCCTCTGTCGATAATACCGAGTTGCTTCGATTAATCTTAATCAAAACATTGTGATGTTGTCAGTAGTATCGACATGTAGAGTCAGTACTATTGAGACTTCTCGATTCTTCTCTGTTCCAACCTGAGCATGTGTCGATACCATCGACTCCAAAGTCGATAGTACCGAGATGTTTAGATTCTTGTAAAAATTCCTGAAATTCATAAAATCCAAACATAAGCTCTTGAAATATCATAAATCATTCAAAAATAGTAAAAGTACATTTATTTGATGCAATTAAGTATCACGGGCTAATGAGAGTAAATAATGCACAACTAATATGAAAATTAACAAATAGTGTACAAAAATCAATATAAAATAGCATGTGAAAATGACAAATATCCCGTGCATCATCTGTGACTTTCTTCAAGTTACACCTGGATGACTGTCGCCGTCAGCCTCCTGGTTGATTACCATAGACGACAGTTGACTGCATCCTCCTAGCGGGTAGCAACAACCTCCTTGCCTCTATAGTAGTCCACACAGACTACTGAGAACTCTTTTCTTTCTAGATGAATGAACAAGGAGTTGTCCCTTCTAGTCAGTGTGCTAGCACCAACTTTCTCTCCCAGTTGTCTCTCCTTTACTATCCCTCCCTTTGATGGGTAGGACTTACTTCGATTCTCTCACTTACCACAACCAGAGAAGACAAAAATTGTCAGAGCTTATTGTTGTGTCTCTAGAAAGCCTTGACTAACCTTCTATTTATAGGAGGATTAGGGTCAAGAGTTTTAGTTTGAGTAGGAATCGAAGGGGACAAAATTTCATGAATTTTCACATCTTGCAAATGGCAAAATGGTCGGTTCATAAGTGTACCAATCGGTTGGCATGCGAGCTGATCGGTTCAACCCTTGAACATGTTTCCCAATCAAAATTGTATTGATAATTAATATACGATTAAAGCACAACATGAAGTCAGCAGTACATATTTGACGTTTACTGATTCTAAATTAGTTCTAAATGTTGACATGGTAGGCGAGATTGATCACAGAAAGTCCACCTCTAGGTATGTTTTCACTTTTATAGGAGGAGCCATATATTAGTAGTCTAGGTTGTAAAAGTGAGTTGTACTTTCTATGATAGAGGCAAAGTACATTATAGCAACAGAATCATAGAAGAGAAATACTCTAGCTTGTGAGATTTGTGGGGGGCGCTGGACATGAATCAAGTTAATTTGATTATTTTTTGTGATATTCAGAGTGCTATTGATCTGAACAAAAGCACAATGCATCATGCAATGAAAAAACATTTTGATGCAAGACATTGTCAGCTTTGTGATGTGATTGACTAGAAATTGCTGACACTAAATAAGATCCATACTAAGAAGGATGCTTCTAATATGATGACCAAGGTGGTGACACAAGACAAGCTAGAGATTTGTAAAGAGCTCAACTACATACATTCCCAATGATGATTTTGTGATGACATCTTCCCCTTGGGGCGGAGGGGGGAGATTTTTGGGCGTACATGCTTCCAACTGAAGTGGGCCACTCAAGGACAAAGCCCATTGGGACTTTCTGATGGGCCATTGCCACCCATAGGATTATAAATCCCTACGCATGTCATGTTGGAAAAGTAACACAGTGAGAAGAGAGAAAAGGTAACTATCATCACTCGATCGACTATTTTGGTGTTGTATCCATGATGGGAGTGAAAATCAAAGAAGAAGGAGTGAAAAAGGAAGGAAAGAATAAAAGAAGAGGGGAAAAGCTACCAAGCCTTATGGTTTTTCTTCTTCCGGTCATCTACTAATGTGCACTTTATGAAAATGGTATCTTTCTAGGAAGTTATAGGGTGATGAAGTTGTAGGGGTTTCTCACAACATTGGTATTTTCTTATGTATCTTCTTCTAGTTGTACTATCTCAAATTTGGGTTCAAAATCTGAGAAAGAACATTGTATCTTTGCTTCTTAGTGGAACTTTTAGTCGATTAGCCTCGTAGTTTTTTCCCCTAAACACTGTAGGATTTTACATGTAAAAATCTTGTGTGCCTTCTATCTTTTGGTGGTTCTATATTGGGTTTACATGCCCATCGGTAATGCTCGTAAACGTTTTTATTTTTCCTCACATTGTGACTAACATGTATGTGTACATATCCCCCTCCAAAAAAAATATAATTCATTATATGTTTAAATATATAGTCTAATATCTATACATAAATTCAATATGTGTTTATATATAAATAAATTAAAACACAAATAAGTACATTCATATTTATCACTTTTGATATATTCATATGTATACATACATATATAATATACATGCACATAAAATACATTTACTTTTATGTATACATTTTGATTTTATTCACATATAAACTGAATTCTACATATATACTATAACATCAAATGTATATTTTAATATTTGTAATATTTTACACATGCATACCATATATATACATACATATATACATACATATATACATACACATAATAATATCATACATGTATGTAATATGTTTATATTAAAAATACATAATCTTCATTTTGTTGGTTAAGTATAAAATAATAAGCTCAATATATGATATATAAATAATTGAAATTATTTTAGAAAATTAGAACCACATATATCTTGCATATATCATGCATACTCTCTCTCTATATACACATATATACACACACACACACACAGATATATATATATATGTGTGTGTGTGTGTGTGTGTGTGTGTGTGTGTGTGTATTCTATGTGATAACCTCCCTATTTGTACATCCCATAATGTTTTTTTAAACAATGATTTGTATGTCAATTTTGTAAGATCTACTATCTGCATGATCAAATCTTGTATTTGTGCATATATATATTCTATGTAATAACCTCCCTGCTTGTACATCCCACAATGCTTTTTTAAACAATGATTTGTGTATCATTTTTTTAAGATCTATTATTTGCAAGATAAAACTTATATTTGTGCATCAATTTCCCTTGATTATTTTTTATGAAATTGGAAGTAGTCATGAATATGTGCCATGGGTACATTTCTAGTTTTCCAAGATGTCTTTTGTATTTGAAGAGTGGAGAAGAGCTATTTCCTAGAACCTCACCTAACCTTCCCCAAAATAGTTCAAAACCTAAAATTTAACTGTATGGAAGTTTCATAGAGACAACTCATCTCACAGCATGGTAATTGTGGTGGCATGAAAACCTTAACACGGTATTAAAGTACTATGAGGTATGACTATGATCCACTTTCAAAGAAAACAATTGCTAGATGAAATTTTTTTGGCGACGTAGTATCTTGAGTGGCAAAGTCATGAGCTCCTCAATAAAGGGACATGGGTTTGAAATCCAAGTAGTGCACCACAGAAACAAGTTATCCCATCAGACATGCCAGAACTACGTGATTTAACTGCCCCTTCTATGTGTGGATAGGTGGGGGGGATTAACAACTATAGTGGGATCACTAATGAGGGTCCTCCTCGGGGGTGGTTCTCACATCATCCAAAAAAACTACATAAAAAAGTTTGAACCCATCTTATAAATTTCTACAAAAATAATATGTTAGTAAGAGTAAAATAACTTTTTGACTTCAATAGAATTTAACTTATAATGTTTAAAATCATATTAACCATACGCTAATGTGATACTATTATGAGATAAAGGTGTTTAGTAATTTTACAAAGTTCTATGTTCTCTCTCGTTGTCTCTAAGTGATTAAAGTACCATTGTAATTTGTAGATACTACACATTCTTGTGGACATCCATCTCAGCACTAGTAATTATAGGTGGCTATCTTTTAAATGATACTCCTATTGTTTATTGGCAAGTAAAGATATTATCTAGTAAAGTGTGAGATACTGGATCTACTCGATATAGATGTAAATGAACACTAGAAATTTATAAATAATATTTGTACACTCAATTTTAAGATAAACTTAAGTTGAAATATGTTACATACTCAAGTTCCAACTTATTTAAGTATTTCTGTTATTAAATGTTATCCTAGAAGTCACATTAGGTGTGCCTTTCATTTGAATGCATTTTAATGAATTGAGAACTCCAAGTACAAGTCTTAAGATAAAGCGTGCATACATATAGATTAATAAACTAGATCCCTGGTCTATTGTAATGCTTGGGCCCATTTCCCAAGGATCTAAAAGAATTTTGGAAATCCTGACTGGCCCCACAAACTAGGATTTGGCTATGCACTTTGTCCTCGCTCACGCACAATCTTAGATCAACTTCCAGACATATCACCCATCATAGTACTACTTAGAAATGAACATACTTGACAAAAAAAATCTTAGTGATGGTTTTCCTTAAAAGGAGGGGCACCTTGGTGATATGGGTAGTCCAATAATTCTTTTAAGATCATTTTATCTGAGGCCTCAAATCTTGGGATGTTACAATTTTGCCACTTAGAATCTTAACGTACTCGTCAAGGATCAACTTTATGGCCTCATAATCTTTCCCCATTTTAGTGTAGACCCAAATGACCCATGTACACCTAGCTCCCAATCACAAATACCAACTTAAGAGTGGATCCATCACCATAGATAGCCCTTTCCAACATGCCTGAACAACATGAATTTAAGATTGTCATGTCACATGCCCAATTGGACCCAACCTATTAGAGGGGATTTGACTTTGATATGATTTATAATGCCAGAGCCCACTGTCCAAGGCTCTAGTAGAGTTTTGGGAATTACAACTGGCCCCACAAACTACCATTGGCCTTATTTTATACTTTGTCCTCACTCACGCATAGCCCATAATCAACTTCTCGATAGGTCACCCATCTTAATACTACTTTGTGTTGAGCCCACTTAACTAAATAGTTCTTAGTGATGTGCTCCCTAAAAAGGAGGTGCACTGGGGTGATATGAGTAGTCCAATCATTCCTTTTAAGATTATTTTATTGAGGCATCAATACCTGTGAAGTTACAAGTAGTATATATTAGTATTCATGTCAACATAACACTATGATGACAAACATGAATCAAACATTCTACAACAATCTACATGCGTATGGGACATTGATTATGTATATATATAACCTAGTTCACAACCATAAGAAATTGAGAAATTAGAAGGAAATCTGAACTAGTAGTCCTTGGTGTAAAATATAATCCAAGATATCATAACATTTGACTCAAAGTCAATAGCAACATAATATTCCTATTTTGTAGCTATTTCTTCATCAATTCTTGGAGACTCAATTTGTGGTTTGTGAAAATCTTGGAGTGTTTAGGTACTAGATTCTCAATTTGATAGTTGACACATATACACCCCTCTTCCATTTCATTCATAGAATTTTGGCAAGTGGTGAACCCAATTTGTTTATTAGCTTGTCTTTCCTCTTGAAGGTCATCACAAGTACTTTGAGTGTTGAATATTTTTCAATTATTGAATAAATTTGGATTTTTGTAGTGGTACAAAAATCCAATATTGGCTAGAGCTACAATTCCTTATTTTGAAGGGTCATATCCTCCAACCTCGCACAGTGAAAAATGGACACAAAGGCCCCCCAATACTGGTTAACCCCATAGGCGAAAGAATCACTCTCTTATGAATGGGAGAATTCTAGGCACCTACCCCTGATGATAACAATATATTAATAGAATATGCCAAAGGATAAATGGTTAGGTTTTGATACTTTGATGTCTTGATATTGCTTTTAGAACCTCTTTATTGTTTCTATTTGTCACCTTGAATTGTTGTACATATTTGAAAGTAGTATGATAAGTAGATAACCTTCTTGTTATTAACATAGACCACCAAGAAAACTTATCTATATTCTACTACATGAATCTTTATTTTAAATATCTCAATAGTTGAATTTAGTACCAACTTTTTTTACTCCAAATGTTTCTTTTGGTCCATGTCAGGATTTAATCTGAATGGGAATTAATGGATACGTGATACAAAAAATACACACAAGAGACACATAAGAGATGCCCTCTATGGATTGAAGAATAGATATGACTCATGAATATTTTTAGATTGTATTCCTTAAGTATAGGTTTTCATGAACACTCTGATGCAAAACATGAACGTACATACATTTCTTTATTTATTCTTAAATAAATTTTGTTAAAACTTGATCCTAAACATTGGGTCTTTACAACATGGATTTAGGGATATAAATAGTCGACACTCATGCATGTAGGATTGTTATACAAGTGGAATAGTTATGACTTAGGCAAATAGCTGACATCCAACCCTAGTTTTGATAGTTTAACTTGTAATATTTACCTCTTATAGAAGTAGAGACAAAGATGATAATGGGTGTACCCTGGCCTTGCCATTTAGGCACACCTATACCTCAACTAGAGGCTTTTAGAGCCCTTAACTAGGCTTGGGGTTGTTGTTGATGAAGAAACATTTAAGATATATGTATAGATTTATAATATGGCCCTTAAAACACCACATCATCACAGTAGGTATACAAATGGGTAGATTACCCTAAGTTTTCTCTTTCGTTTTTGGAACACATAAATAATTGCAAATATATGAATATAGAATGGATAAATAGCATAATCCCAAGTCATTTGAATTCATGTAATATTGTCACATGTGATAGATTCCAATTTGTATATTGATGACAAATTGTGACATAATGAAGCTTAGGCAAAAAATAGTATTACTAAAAATCTACCTAAGGAAAATAATAATGTAGAATAACCATCACTATATAAGTACAATGAGATGATGTGTCTAAGAAAGGATGTTTAGTGAAGCTTTTGGTAAAATTACTCCCCATCCACTTAGGTGCTGGTGGATTTTCTCACTTTAGATACTGACTTGACCAAAGCAATTTATACTACTTGGGAAAATCATAAACCATGAAGAAAGTCATCAATCCAAACCAAAAATTCAAAAAATAATTTCTATATATAATTATCATTAGCATAAATAAAATAAATGATAATATGTCAAGCCATATAGAGAAAACCCTACTCAATACCAAACTTATTCATAAAAAATGTATGAATTTTAAAGTTTGACATCAACGACCGTCATTGTTCAATATAAAAAAGTTCTCGAAGATGATCAGTTGAGGCTTATAATTTGAGCACTCCTTCAAATACAAATGAGACTGTAGGAGTCTTTTATTTATCAATCATCACTAAGTCACAACAAAATAGTTGACATAAGTGGCAAAAACCTAAACCAATCTAGTAGCTCCAAGGATGTAGTAGTAGAATGGCTTAGTCACCATGGGTATAACTTGATCTATTGGAAGGAAAACTAGATTTGTCTATTTTAATTGAAGATGACACTTGACCAATCTAGATTAGCATGTCAAAAAAATTATAGATCAAACCATGTAGGAATATGGTTGTGAAGAAATAATTGATTTTCGATATCAAATCTTTTGAAAAGGTGGAGAAAGTTGTAACTACTAAAATCTAGGTGGTAAGTCTAGCTACATTCCATAAATTTTTCTTAGGTTGAGTCAATTTTGAAAACAGTCCTTTATTCTAAGGCATATTTGACTTTTTGCCCAAATATCATGTATCTTGAAACTAGTAAGTCCTATGGTAGATTTGTTTGTGCTAAAAAACCCTGATCTTATGATTAATATTTCATGAACCATTTTAGTTTCCTTTATTGAAATCCAAACTTAGGATATCTAAATATATTGAATAGAACTTGCATGGATCAAATATTCTCGAGCTGAGAACCGATGACTTTGAAACCAATAAAAAATTATAGTTATAGTAAATAGATGTTAGGAATATAATTATACACCATCATTAATCAATACATCTCAATGCATTTCCATTAGCCTAACCTTTTTTCATCTTCATGATATAGAAAAAAATTATTAAAGGAAAAATAAATCCAGTGTACGTTCCCCTCACATGGATTGTCGTCTCACAATTATCTTATGCTAAATATTTTTCATTCCTAACCTTTATCATTTTCTCAATTCTACTTTTAGTCCAATGCAATGTCTAATTTGTATCTCGATAATAATGAAACAATACATACTTGTAAACCAATCCTCCGATCAATCACTGATGTAAACCATGCCTTTTTGTTTCTCTACTTCTCAATTCGGTGTGTGAGTTCTATATCTAGCATCTAAATACATTTTGGCCTTCACACTACCCCCCTCAAATCTAACACACCTTGATTAAAGTCTACCATGGTTTTAGAAGAACGAAGGACAGTGAGATCCTTCCTCTCAATTCGCATGTGCCTAGTAGCAACCAAAGACATAACTCTAGAAGCTTGATAATAATGACAACAAATCCACATGCTGATTTTCACCCCCCTCTGGAAAAACACCCACATGGATGTATACATAATAGACTAGGTTCAACATCCTTTACAAAATCTCAATCTGAAGAGTGATCCATGAAGGATGGATCTAACCAAAAATATTATAAATTGATTGTTTTTCTTGTATAAATTCTAAATCTAGAAAATTAGTTAATTATACTTAAGATAATGACTTAGCAATCAACAAATAAGGTACGAGTTAATAACCTAATTTATGAAATATACAACTTATTTTATTGATAAGACATGATTATTTGACCTATTACACACGGGTGCATCTTATGGGAATATACATATACAATAATAGAGAATAAAATTCCAAATATTAACTAGTGATACATTAAAATAGAATTTTAATACCACCAATCAAGTAAATGGTAACTATGCTAGTGATAAATGGGATAATTGTCCAATGAAATCCATTCTTGTATAATAAATGTTTGATACTTACGTAATGGAAAGATAGTAATTGTAGTAAATTTTGATGGGAATAACTAAAATGTTTATTTCATCCTAGTTACGAATTCAAACTTCAATATATATGCATTTATCAAAAATATCTTGAAGCCCAATATGAATTGAAAATATGCTTCATACATATGAGTATTAATGGAATTATACCTTGATACATTTACTTAAGATGACATGTCACTGTGGAGTACATATATAATTAATTTCATTTATCATAGTATATACTTGTATTAAGGTATACAATCTCAACCTAGATGATGATTGGTATATATATTAGTATTCATGTCAACATAAAACAATGATTAAAATATGACTACAACATACTATGACAATCTACATGAGTATGGGACATAGATTTTATATATATATATATATATATATATATATATATATATATATATATATATATATATATATATATATATATATATCACCTAGTCAGAAACAATAAGAAAATGAGAAATGAGAAGAAAATATGAATAAGTAGTCAAAATGAGAAATGAGAAGAAAATATGAAATAGTAGTCCTAGGTGGAAAACCAAATTCAAAATATCATAATAATTGATTCTAAGCCAATAGTAACATAATATTCCTAATCTTTAGATCTTCAATAATTTTGGAGGGACTCAATTTGTGATTTGTGTAAACCTCAAAGTCTTGAGGTACTAGATTCTTGATTCCATTACTGAGCTGTATTTATTCTTCTTGAATTCCATTCATATAATTATGGAAAGTGGCAAACCCAATTTTTTTATTAGACTTGTCTTCATTTTAAAGGTCACCACATGTACTATGTGTTGGATCAAAGGGCTCTAGTGGGGAGGGGGTGAATAGAGCTAAAAACACTTGTAAAAAATTCATTAGACCTTCAAGTTACTTCAAATAGGCACAATTGCAAATAGTGAATTTGATGGCAATCTAAACATGCATAGAAAGGATGAGAGAGATTGAAATAAGCACTTAAACAAGTTGTTTAGAGTGGTTCCACCCTCCAAACTAGGAGAGAGTCAATCCACTACCTATAGAGGTCAAGTCCTAGGATTTTGCAAACTATGTATACTTATACTCCATTATAATACATACAATTTGACCTTTCTTTTCTGGGATAAGGATACCCAACTTCCTTTTGATGTCAAGGGAGCCAATAGCCTTACAATCGATGTCTTACCTATCTGGAGCTAGTGTCATCTACCTCACCAAGGTCTTACCCACTCTTGCAAGAAACTGGACACCTTCGCTAAGGAGATCCCCTCTTTGCAACAAGTCTTCCCCCTTGAATGATTTACCCACTCCACTCTCAGATCTTCAGCCTTGTCCTCCTCCTTCACTCAGAGAAGCTTTTTGCACCTTCTTATACAACTTGAAGAAACTTGCACCTTCCCCTTCACTTGGAGAAGCTTTCACCAAGTTGATCTTAAAGAAAGGGGTTGGGGAAGTAGAAGTTTGAGATATTTACAAATGTACAATTAAGTAGGTCTCACACACAGATCCTATCTCACTCATATGGATGAAATGAAGTGTAATCAAGAGAGAAAAAGGGGCTCAAGTGGACTAAATTCACTCAACTATAGCAAGAACCTTGAATAGCATGAATGAGCAACCTTGTAATGAACTCGAAGAGGTCCTTTTTATAGTTAGGGGTGTCCACTAGAGGGTAGGAACACTTAGGAATGTTTTGTATCCGTTTGGGGTGTTGCAACAACTATATTTTTGAGTTTTTACAACACTCCAACGCTAAGAATCACTTTTTCTGCTTTTTCTGTATAATGCAGTCAGTTGAGTTTTTATAAAGGTAAATCGACCAATTGCACTATGCGACAAAGCCAATTTGAAACATCGATCGAGTTTGTCCTGGGTGAGTCTCGATCGATCACTTGAAACCTGATTCTACTGAGTGCAGGGATCGGTCGAGTTTTGTGAATGTGAAACTCGACCAAACCAAGGAATTCTCAAAATGCATCAAGGGATTGGTCAAGTTTGTATCTTAATCGACAAACAACCTATAATGAATTTTTAAAAATTCCTTTTGAGTGATCAAATGTTCAAATTAAGGGTCCTAATTTATTCTCATCTTACTTACAAGTCATATCATCAATACAATTGATTACAAAAATCATCTAAGGTGATTTGGAGTGTTTTTCAAAAAAGTGCATTTATATTACTTTTGAGTTGAAATAGAACAATCTAGGGCTTGATAGAGTTGATCCTTTTCATGTACCTAATGCCTTAAATTAATCTCAAACAAACATATCAGACACATATGAATGGAATGGTTAAGTCATTATCAAAATATGGAAAATGTGTAACACTTAGGTCAACATTCTGTCCCTTTTTGAAAATTACAAACCATTCCTCAACATATTGAAAAGGATATGAAAGTTAAACCTTTTACCTTTGAGAAACGATGTAAAACTTAAGCCTTTACCTACAAGATACATTTTTTCTGGCATCGGTAGGTACATCCCCGGTGTTATGATCACGCAACAGCTGTCAGGGGCAGTGAGAAAAGAAACAGTGCCCCAATACCGTGCGGTTCCACTTCCTTATTTCTTTGTGTAAACGGTGGGTGAGTGCGGGTTTATTTTCTACCTGAACTTTGCAGCCGCGTCCAACCAAACGTAATGAGTTGAAAAACATAGTGTTTTCCAGCTGCATGGGTTCCAACTCATCAAAACCAAACGGGCCCTATATGTAGGTCTGTTGCGTTCATTCTAGCGAAGCGAGACTCTGTCCTCCGTGTGTACTACCTCCGCAGCAAGGGTGATCTCTGACGTGCAATAGATTTCGTTCTCCTCCATCTCACGGACTGGGAATACTGCCGAAAGCTTCGTATGTGCTCCCTCGGTGACGCTGGCAGGGTTACTGCCTCTAGGATCTCCCTTGGTTGTCTCATCGGCGCCAGGCTGATAGACCCATTACCCTCCTTACCGGGAATAGCCCAAGTAGTAGTAGGCCACATGCCCTAATGTAAGGCCCAATACGGCCATCTTCGTTTCCTTGTAGCTCAAGTCAGGCTGTACACAGCCGTGTAGCCCAAGTTAGGCTTTTCTATATGAACGAACAATAATAGAACAGGAAGGGAGCAGTTTTATGTGCAATTAATCTCTTATCTCCAACGTTGAGTTCCATTCCCCTTAATCTGGGACCCGCCTTGAGCGGGAGTTTATCCTCACAATTGGGAGACGGCGCCTTCCCAAGCGCCTGATCCCCTCGCCTACCCTAGGTGGGCCTATCAACTTGGTATCAGAGCCCAACCGATCCAACCCACCTCTTTTCCCTACCCACCCACCCAACCATCTGCTCGATCACGCATTGGGGTACGTCCGTGTTGCAGGAGGCGGTACAATACCGTATTACCACCGTGCCCGCAACGTCCCTCTCCACTTGCAGGGCCAACATGAACTAATTGATGCTTTTGTGATGCGAATCGGAAGCTACGATGTCGTCATGGGAGTCGAGTGTCTGACAACAAAGGGGCCGTCAACATGGAACTTTGTTTGCCACATCGTTCACTTCCCCAACTACAAGTACCCTTTCTCCTTGCAGGGCCTCAAACCGCAACGGGTTCAGTTACTGCAACTTGACTCAGCCATTGAATCCATATGTAAAGCTCGCCAACTCTTCCTCATCACAAACGAACCACTAGACACATCGACCCCTATTCCAACAAATATATCTAATATTCTCCATAAATTCCAGTCAGTATTCGAACAACCCACCACGCTACCCCCACCACGCCCCCAGGACCACCGCATCCCTCTCAAAGATGAAAACACTCCAATTGCCACCCCCCCCCATACTGTTACCCCCACTACCAAAAGACAAAAATCGAAAAACAAGTCTTGAACCTTCTCCAGCAGGGCTACATCCAACGCAGTAACAGTCCATTCTCTTCCCCTGCTCCCCTTGTCAAGAAATCAAATGGCTCTGTGGCGGATATGTGTGGACTACAGATCACTCAACAAGCAGACTGTCAAGGACAAATTCCCAATCCCTATCATTGATGAGTTACTGGATGAACTGCATGGCGCTACAATCTTCTCCAAGCTGGACCTACGTACCGGATACCATCAGATCCGTGTCTCTGCATCTGATACAAATAAAATTGCATTCCACACTCATGAAGGCCACTATGAATTTCACGTCATGCCCTTTGGGTTATGTAATGCGCCATTGACATTCCAAGCACTTATGAACGAGGTTTTCCGCCCCTATCTATGCAAATTTTTGTTAGTTTTTTTATGACATCCTTGTCTACAGCAAGACAGAGGAAGAACATCTCAGACACTTGCACGTCACCCTACAGACTCTACAAAACACCAACCTCAAAGTCAAGCTCAGCAAATGCATCTTCGCTACACCGGCGGTGACATATCTCGGTCATATTATCTCCGGGGCAGGAGTTGCTGCAGACCCAACAAAGCTCCAGGCCATTAAGCAGTGGCCCCATCCCCGCAATCTCAAAGAACTCTACGACTTCCTCAGTCTTTCTAATTATTACCGAAAGTTCATCAAAGGATATGCTTCACTGGCCGCACCTCTCCATCAACTTCTATGCAAAGATGTCTTCCACTGGACAGACGAATCCGACAACGCCTTCCAGCACCTGAAGAACGTCTTGTCCACCCCTCCTCTTCTTTGCCTTTCTGACTTCTCTCAACCATTTATTGTGGAGTGTGATGCATCTAGTAGTGGCCTTGGAGGAGTCTTAATGCAGCAAGGAAGGCCAATAGCCTATCTCAGCCACCACCTCTCTCCTTTTCAGCAAGGTCTGTCTACCTATGATAAGGAATTGTTGGCCTTAGTCATAGCAATTAACAAATGGAGGCAATATTTGTTGGGTGCTCCATTCGTTATTCGCACAGACCACCAAAGTATAAAGCACCTATTAGAACAACATATACATACACCCTCCCAACATAAATGGATCACCAAGCTCATGGGATACGATTTCTCAGTTGAGTACAAACCTGGAAGTACCAATAGGGCAGCAGATTCGCTCTCCAGAGCACCCCAAAAGGAGTCCTTCCACATTAGTGTCCTAGCACCCAATTGGCTGGACATTATACAGCACGAGTATACTAACAAAGAAGACCTCCAGGACATTCGCAACAAATTCCAGGCAGGCCGCTTAAGCCTTGTCAACTACATTGAAGACAAAGGCCTATTATTTTACAAAGGGAGTATATTGATTAGCAAATCCTCCTCCCTGAAAAAGGATATACTCCACGATGCACACTCTACACCAACAGGAGGACATTCAGGTTATAAGAAGACGTTGCACCGCATCAAGCGTGATTTCTATTGGCATGGCCTTCGACAGGACGTTCGCAAGCTAGTTCGCGAATATTCTATCTGCTAACAATAAAAATACGTAACAACTAGCCCAGCAGGTCTCCTTCAACCCCTCCTTGTGCCAGACCAAATATGGGACGACATCTCAATGGACTTCATCGAAGCTCTCCCATCTATACGGGGTTACACTACCATCCTGGTGGTGGTGGACAGACTCAGCAAGTATGCCCACTTCACGGCTATAAAGCACCCCTACATAGCCAAATCTATTGCCTCAATATTCATGGATAACATCGTCTGTCTCCATGGCATTCCAAAATCTATTGTCTGTGATTGCGACAGAGTTTTTTTTGCACAGTTCTGGAAGGAACTTTTCTCCAAAATGGGAACCAAAGTGCATTTCTCCACAGCATACCACCCCCAGTCTGATAGGCAAACTGAAGTGGTAAATAGATGCCTTGAAACATACCTATGGTGTTTTTGTTCCACAACACCCAAGGAATGGTACCAAGCATTATCATGGGTGGAATATTAGTATAACACCTCCTGGCATTCAACCACCAATACCACCCCCTTCCAAGCTGTTTATGGATGCCCCCCCCCCGCCTTCCTTCATTCACTACGTCTGAGGCACAGCCGCTTTGCCGGCAGTTGACAGTATGCTAGCAAGTCGTGACTCCATCATTCAGCAACTGAAACATTTTCTCTTCCGAGCTCAAAATCGAATGAAGCAATAGGCTGACAAAAACCGTCGCCACGTCGAGTTTGCAGTGGGTGACCTCGTCTACCTCAAACTCCAGCATTACAAATAGCAATCCCTTGCCAATAGAAGCAAATTCAAGCTTTCGACATGCTACTATGGCCCCTTCCCAGTAGTAGAACACATTGGTCCTGTCGCTTACAAATTGCAGCTTCCCCTCACTTCTCTCATTCACCCAGTATTCCACATCTCGCAGCTTAAGAAACATGTGGGCACAGCTCCAACGGCTCCACCATCAGAGATACCAACAATATGGCCACCTACTCCAGCAGCAGCAAAATTTCCTAACAAAATCCTAGAGCGTCACATGGTAAAGAAAGGGTGCCACGCTGAAGCTCAAGTCCTGGTCTCCTGGATGGATCTACCACTGGAAGAAGCGCAATGGATCCCTTACGCCAAGCTTCGCAGTGACTACCCCACTTGGTCCGACCCCGAGGATGTGGTCGGCGCTTGAGGGGAGGGAATTGATAGACCCATTACCCTCCTTACCGGGAATAGCCCAAGTAGTAGTAGGCCACATGCCGTAATGTAAGGCCCAATACGGCCATCTTCATTTCCTTGTAGCTCAAGTCAGGCTGTACACAGTCGTGTAGCCCAAGTTAGGATTTTCTATATGAATGAACAGTAATAGAACAGGAAGGGGGCAGTTTTACATGCAATCTCTTATCTCCAACGTTGAGTTCCATTCCCCTTAATCTGGGACCTGCCTTGAGCGGGAGTTTATCCTCACAATTGGGAGACGGCGCCTTCCCAAGCGCCTGATCCCCTCGCCTACCCTAGGTGGGCCTATCACAGGCGCTGCTACAGTGGTGGGAAAGAGGTGTTTCCCTTTCTCACCTCTATGTTGAAGAATGAAGGTTACTCAAGCTTTAGGATACTCGCACAAACTCAAAGGGGCCCTTAAAAAGCGATGTGGAACACCTACAAGCCCTCCCTGAACTCAGTCTCCCTCTCTAGAAAACTAGTGATCGGTAGCCCACGGAACCACCATCTGTCTTCCGATCAGATCCTATACTACATTCATGTGACTACAGGGATCATTTTACACATCTTAAATTCCTTTGATTGCTCTCCATCCATGTTCTTCACATTCTGGCCACCACCTGAACAATGTAGTGGAGAGGCACTGAGAAACAGAGCTCGTTCTCCTTGTTCTCTCAACCACTAACCAAATATGATGGGTCGGGCTTCTTGTAACAACGAGGAAAGTTTAAAATTCTAGTTTGCTTCCCTTCACTCTCCCCACGATCCATGCAAACCATGACGTTGTGGTTGTTTCCTGCTAACAAGGAAGTAACTGCAAGGTTGAAGAAAGCCTTGAAGACATTGATCTCCCATCTTAGGGTCCAGGAATGTCACACCTCGATCTCGCATTACCCACTAATCACGAGATTAGGGCGCTACGGAGGGATAACACACAAGCCAAACCACTCAAAGCTTTTAAAACATTTTAAAGACATTAAAAAGATAATCTGATTTGCTGTAAACTAAATCTAAACAAACTGCGGAAGCATTTTTATTTTAAACTGACTAGCAATATAAACAGAGTCTACAGCATATTACATTGTTTGACATAAACTAAAGCATAACAGCTAACTTTACATCTTTATACACATTCTCTCTCACCCACACCATGTCCCAAAGATCGAGGGGAAAGGACTAAGAGACCTCTAACTTCTAACTACATATTCCTTCTACAGACTAAGCGTTAGGATGAACAGATCCTTCAGATTCCTGTTGCTGATGATGACCTGAAAATGTTTTGAGTAGAGGTATGAGCCTACTCGCTTAGTGAATAGCATTTCATTTAGCTATCACTAAACAACTCATCAGGTTTATAAAATTGAAATAAACATAAATACAATACAAGCAGGGCAGTTCTAATGACATAGCAGATTACAGAATATAACCGCATTTCTATGCAACAACAAATAATTTAAACCAATAAACAGATATAATGAATTGGCACAAAAGTTCGGATATATTAATTTACTGTGATCCTATATGATTACATATTTATATTATTATGCCCCAAACATATGCAGTGCACTCTACATATGAAGATCTGTAGCGAACTACGATCCCACCGTAAAAGACTTAGCGACACACCCGGGAAATGCTAAGTCTGACTTCCCGTCCTGGTCTGCACAGGACTCTCAGGCTCTCAGGCACTCAAGGGCCTCACAGCACTCTCAGGCTCTCAAGGGCCTCACTGCAGTTCCTAGGCACTCAAGGGCCTCACTGCACTAACTCTGAGTGCTCTAGACTCCTCCTCTAACCTGAGTACACAGGCGCAGGGAGTCAACACTGGGTTACCACCAGAATTACTCAACTGGTTGGTGTTGGATAACCCTATATTACTCCAGTGCCACCGTGACACACGCACGGATTATTGTTGAACACTGGTCGTCGACCATCTAGGCTCAGGGCTAGATCGGTCGTTTCACCCCAAAGGTACAGACCGCGCAATGGGGTTCTACGGTGTTGGGGCACCTAAGTCTATTAACTGATTAACATATAACCATATAAATAGGAATATCACATTTCATGCATATTGCACATTCTGAATATTCACTTGAAACACATGTATATCCTTTGTCATCCTTAAACATGATTCAGTATCATTTATCCAGTTTCAATGCTAAACATCTACTTTTAAATCAGCAAATACATTGCAACTATAATACAGGAAATTTCATCATTTTCATTAAGCATATCAAGTATTTCAAGTTCCAATGAATCTAACATACTCTATTGTATGTACTACACTGTTTAAAAGTTATACTAACTGATACAGAAGTAATTAAGCATTTAAATTGAGTTAAATAATGATTTCTAAATGAACTACTACTCACTGTACTGAAACTCGGCCGACCAATCTGGGAACTCGGCCGATTGGCTGGAAACTCGGCCGATCCGCCTGCAACTCGGCCGATCAGAACCCTGCTTGATAACCTATAAAGGGAAACTCGGCCGAATCATACCTAATTCGGCCGACCAAAACACTGATCCTGCAATAAAACAGTAACTAGCATCTTAACCCAAAAGAAAATCTAAGGATGGCTCGATCAAAAGCTAAGTCTATGAATTCCTAATCAAGACCATATGCCGAAGCCAGAACTACCTCTTTTAATACCTTTTACGCCCAGGTTGACTCTAATCAAGCATGCTGCTGCAAGCAGCAGCTTCTTCACGCCCAGGTGACAGGGAAGCTTGGTTGATAGCTAAAGCTTGGGCTGGGGCTACAGATTCTTACACGGCTCTCGGTCGAAGTCGATGGCGCCGATTCCAAGTGCTAGCTCGTGCCCAAGCTACCATGGCCAAACCTGCTTCAAGAAAGCAGCAACATACTGACTTTTGGGTTGGAAGAGAGCCATCGACTGGGTGCCTAAACATAGCCAGAGGCTGCGAATTCCGGTTGAGACCGCAAGGTTGGAGTCGGGGCTGTTGATTCGAGGTGTTGGCAGCGCTCATGAGAGCCCATGGCCGGCGCCCTGCTGCAGCTTGGGCGGCCCCTGCTAGGCGGAGCCCTAGTAAGTCGCTGCTTAGTTGGACGTGGTTAGGGCAAGGGGTAGAGGGGAAGAGGAAGAGGGAAGGTAGAGGAGCGGAAGACGAAGATCAATCGCCGATTGAATCGCCCTAGGTCGCCCCAAAATCGGCCCCTTTCCGCTTCTGTTCGGGCGCCGCTTCAAAGCGGTTGCTCCTGTTCTATCGGGTGAGTGAAGAAGAAGGTGGATAAGTAAAGAAATAAAACAAAGGAAAGGGTAGCCGACCCACTTAATGCAAATCAATTTGGAAAAATTGCATTTCAATCTAGGATTCTTAAATTGCCATAACTATGGCCTCGGGGGTCCAAATTGGATGATTTCTTTTGCATCCAATCAAGCACAAACTTCTCTACCTTCTCAAGGCACAAGATTATGTTAACTAGCTTGTCACAACTGGTCAAATCACTAATTGCAACAGTGAGTACTCAACTCAACTTAATTAACCTAACGATCATCATAGCCATTAACATTAATTACCTCAGATGTTTCAATCTCAACCATTGATTCACATATTAACTTATTTGATTAACCATGATATTTAATTTGATATTCAACACTAATTGAGGTGTTTCACGTAATTTGAGGTATTTGTTGACTAACCCTGGTATGGGTCGTAACAATCTCCCTCCCTTATAAGAATTTCGTCCCGAAATTCCTAAAAGAGAAAAGGAAACTTGTTACGCATATCTAACCCAAAACTTCCCATGTGGCTCCCTCTAGGTTGTGTTTTTCCACAAAACCTTCTCTAAAGGTTTCTCATGATTTTGAGTTTTCTTGATCCTCTGATCAACTATCTGCATTGATCTTTCAACCTAGGTCACATCTGATCTGATTCCAGATCAAACCACAAAACATTGTCTTTGTAGAACTGTTATAACAGTATCTCAATTTATGGTAATTACCGAGAAATTATTATACTATACATGCAGACAAACTAAAAATTCTTAAATAAACAGAATGCATGTCAATCTGGTACTAAAATAAAATCATGCAATTAACTGTTAAACATCACTACATCTCATACTGAGAATTGATATCAAAATACTTGATTCATCGTACACCCTATCCTTAGGGTTTCATTTGCCTTATTCATTCATCACATGCCAACACCCTATTCTTAGGGTTATCTCATTCACTAGTCACATGGCAACACCCTACTCTTAGGGTTTCCGTTATCTCATCTGTTTGATTGCAGTTCAAATCACAATACGGTATCATTCTAGAACTGGCAGAGCAGTATATTTCAAATCATTGTAATTACTGAGTAATCTTTATATCATGCATGCAGGCAGATTAAAAAAAATCATAAATATCCCAAACTCAAATTAATTTCGGCACATACATACTGAATTCATGTAATTGAACATCTTATTACACCAATAAGAATAATTTACTTCACCTATAAGAAACCATCTGTACTATTTTTCAATTATCTGAAATTTCTCGAAGAACATGCATATTAACCCAAATCATGGTTTATGCATCACGTAACTCAATTAAGAGTTATTTACGTATCATACACAAATATTTAATAGTACTTGAGAATTTCTAATAATATCTCAGAGAAACGTGCCAAATCATGAAAATGTTAAGTCATACCCATTAACATAACAGGAAGCGTGCAACTAGGTTTATTTGCATATTTTAATGCTATCTTACTATCTTGAAATCATGCATCTAATGGTTTGTTAAATCTGTATTGTCTGGGTTTATACCCAAACCGTACCATTATCAGTTGTGTATTTCTAAACTCAACATTCACACTAAGCAAACTCTATAAGACTTAAATGTTCATCCCTACTTCCACTGAAAAGCAAAACACATGCTCTCAGCATGTCCTCAAGAGTCTGAATGGTTCTCTCATACTGGCCATCCGTCTGCGGTTGAAAAGGTTATACTGAATCTTAACTTTGTGCTCGAAGCACGATGCAACTGTTTCTACAATCCTAGATGTGAACTTAGGTTCTCAAAATGACATGATTGAAACTGGATTACCAAGCAACCTAATTATTCCATCCATGTATATCTTAGTCAAGTTTCGAAACATCAAAGGTTGACTTAATATGAAGAAAGTGAGCAGACTAAATTAGTCTATCCACAATCTTTCATATCGAGTCATAACCTCTAGGTGTCTAGGGCAACCCTATCACAAAATCCATTGCGATATGTTCCCATTCCCATACTAGTATAGGAAAATATTACAAAGTACATGTGGGTTTCTGATGCTAAGTCTTAACCTGCTGACACACATTGCACTTAACCACCTAATCAACTACATCCTTCTGCATATCTGACCATCTGTTTCAATTCCTTGACATTCATATACATCTTAGTGTTTCCTGAAAGCATAGCATACATCAATACATACACTTCCATAAGAATCTTTTCTTTCAACTCACTATCTCGAGGTACACACAACATGTCATGCTAAAACAACACCTTATCATCTTAAAAACTTAAACTCTGGTCTCTTTTCCTCCTATCATGTCATGCATGGTCTGGTTTAACTCACTATCACCCTATAGTAGTTCCTTGATCTGATCATAAGAAGTAGGCTTAACTTACATCCGTACAATCAAATCACTCTGTGTTGTCACCCCTAAGTCTAAGTTCAACTCCCACATTTCTACTAACAGGTCTCTATTGAAACCTGTCATAGAGAATGCATTAGCTGTTGAACTTGACTTTCTGCTGAAAGCATCATTCACCACATTCTCTTTACCATGGTGGTAATCTATTGTCACATCATAAAGATAGTGACGCCATGTCTTGAAAACATGAACTACATCAACTATCTTCAGATCATATATCGGATAATACTCCGCTTTCTATGCTACTCTCTTATTGTTACATTTCAAGTTTATGTCTTACTCTTTTCTCTAAGTCATTTCATGTTGTTCATGTACCGATCAGTTTAGCTACCTTAAAACCCTAGATCACTATCAAAGCCAGTTTACTTTACATAGATCAAATCTCAAGGTCTTATTTTACAGAGATACTAGTATTCAAGGTTAAATCACTAGTGATATCCCTTGAACTACTACAACTCTAATCATTCTAGGGTTTGGTCCTTAACAATAACATAGCGTTATTGTGTGCGGGTGTGGTTGATTATATAAATCAATTTGAGTTGCTTGGGTCAATAGCATATTAATCCAACACTCAACTTTAATTATATTGGCTGAAAATTCAGTTTTCACAATAGTTTCTGTAATTCGTTTATTAAATAGCTAACAGAAGCACCAAAAATTCTGGAAATTTTATGTGTTATACCTAATGAAGTTTCAGACCTCCAGTAGAAATTTGAGATCATTTCTAATTACCAATAAATAATTAAAAATCAAAAACTGAACTGCTATATTGCAGTCTGCAGCAGATTCGGTCGAGTTGCAAACTCGACCGACACCCTCACTGTAGAGATCAAAAGTCATCCAAAAATTACGCCAATTTAACAGAGTGTCTAAAATTGTGTTTTTCAAGCACAGTTAAAATTTGAGATCAATTGGATATACCAATAAAAAGATAAAATTCAATTACCACACTGCTATATAATTCTGAAAATGTGATCGGTCGAGTTTGAAACTCGGCCGATAAACAGGTCAGAACATTCTTCAAAAATTCTGATATTTTTCAATGTTGTTTACATTTTATATATCCAAATCATATCCAAATTTGAGCTAAATCAGAGTTACACATAAAATACCAAAAATTATTTACTGAGACACTTTACTTATCAAATTTTGTGTTTATGTATCATCAAAAAATTTTGTGTTTATGTATCATCAAAACCCTATTTTGGGCCGATTAGGGTCTATGCTTCTCAAACCCTAACTCTCAAGACAAAAGAATACTTAGACTTCTTATCATAATTAAAACATCCTAGTGTATATACATTCTCACTATGTTACGGGTCTAATTCAACCAGAGTCTATTCTTATTTTACTGTTAATAGGAGTCATTAGATCCCAGTAATGCATCCTGCCAGCCGGACCAGGCCGAACCTGTAGTCCTGAAGCCAAGAGCTACTCGAGATTAATCAACCCCTATTAATCTTAAACATGTGGAAAGAATATCCACTTAGGGCAAACTCATTTATACATAATTTTGGGTCTACTTTAATACAAAGAAACAAACATTAAACTTTTCACCTCATGACACAACAATATAAAAGAACCATATTTACTTTACAAACTGAAAATTCTAATTTTATGCATATAAAAGCATTTCTAGTGATCTTTAAATCAAATAAGCAATAATAGACAAGAGTTGAATCGCATCTTATATGTAATCTCTTATTTCTACATTAATTTCTTATCTCATAACCCTAAGATTTCTAGGGTTTCTCTCTAGCCCATCCTTCCTCTGCATACATGGCCAGGGCATCCAGAGAAGAACAGACAGAGTAGCTTGATACTGGTCAATCTAAGTATTCAGACACCTGGCCAGGGTATCTAAACACTCAGACCTTCCAGAGCTAAAACTCATCATTTATTATTCGTCTCACTTATAACTTTATCTTTTGACCTTAATGATTCTTAACGACTCAACTTAAACTCTTTACTTGGTTCTCGTGACCACATCCTTTTCCTGCCATCTGTAATAGTATAACAGAACACTTCCTATTAGAAAATTACAGACAGAAGAAAAACTCTTAAACCTTAATCCTATTGGTCTCTTATCGTTCCCTGACCTTGACTTAGAGTATTTATATACTCAACCTCTGCTCTGATACCAAGATGTCACACCCCGATCTCGCATTACCCACTAATCACGAGATTAGGGCGCGACGGAGGGATAACACACAAGACAAACCACTCAAAGCTTTTAAAACATTTTAAAGACATTAAAAAGATAATCTGATTTATGCTGTAAACTAAATCTAAACAAACTGCGGAAGCATTTTTATTTTAAACTGACTAGCAATATAAACAGAGTCTACAGCATATTACATTGTTTGACATAAACTAAAGCATAACAGCTAACTTCACATCTTTATACACATTCTCTCTCACCCACACCATGTCCCAAAGATCGAGGGGAAAGGACTAAGAGACCTCTAACTTATAACTACATATTCCTTCTACAGACTAAGCGCTAGGATGAACAGATCCTTCAGATTCCTGCTGCTGATGATGACCTGAAAATGTTTTGAGTAGAGGTATGAGTCTACTCGCTCAGTGAATAGCATTTCATTTAGCTATCACTAAACAACTCATCGGGTTTATAAAATTGAAATCAACATAAATACAATACAAGCAGGGCAGTTCTAATGACATAGCAGATTACAGAATATAACCGCATTTCTATGCAACAACAGATAATTTAAACCAATAAACAGATATAATGAATTGGCATAAAAGTTCGGATATATTAATTTACTGTGATCCTATATGATTACATATTTATATTATTATGCCCCAAACATATGCAGTGCACTCTACATATGAAGATCTGTAGCGAACTACGATCCCACCGTACAAGACTTAGCGACACACCCGGGAAATACTAAGTCTGACTTCCCGTCCTGGTCTGCATAGGACTCTCAGGCTCTCAAGGGCCTCAGGCACTCAAGGGCCTCACAGCACTCTCAGGCTCTCAAGGGCCTCACTGCAGTTCCTAGGCACTCAAGGGCCTCACTGCACTAACTCTGAGTGCTCTAGACTCCTCCTCTAACCTGAGTACACAGGCGCAGGGAGTCAACACTGGGTTACCACCAGAATTACTCAACTGGTTGGTGTTGGATAACCCTATATTACTCCAGTGCCACCGTGACACACGCACGGATTATTGTTGAACACTGGTCGCCGACCATCTAGGCTCAGGGCTAGATCGGTCGTTTCACCCCAAAGGTACAGACCGCGCAATGGGGTTCTATGGTGTTGGGGCACCTAAGTCTATTAACTGATTAACATATAACCATATAAACACGAATATCACATTTCATGCATATTGCACATTCTGAATATTCACTTGAAACACATGTATATCCTTTGTCATCCTTAAACATGATTCAGTATCATTTATCCAGTTTCAATGCTAAACATCTACTTTTAAATCAGCAAATACATTGCAACTATAATACAGGAAATTTCATCATTTTCATTAAGCATATCAAGTATTTCAAGTTTCAATGAATCTAACATACTCTATTATATGTACTACACTGTTTAAAAGTTATACTAACTGATACATAAGTAATTAAGCATTTAAATTGAGTTAAATAATGATTTCTAAATGAACTACTACTCACTGTACTGAAACTCGGCCGACCAATCTGGGAACTCGGCCGATTGGTTGGAAACTCGGCCGATCCGCCTGCAACTCGGCCGATCAGAACCCTGCTTGATAACCTATAAAGGGAAACTCGGCCGAATCATACCTAATTCGGCCGACCAAAACACTGATCCTGCAATAAAACAGTAACTAGCATCTTAACCCAAAAGAAAATCTAAGGATGGCTCGATCAAAAGCTAAGTCTACGAATTCCTAATCAAGACCATATGCCGAAGCCAGAACTACCTCTTTTAATACCTTTTACGCCCAGGTTGACTCTAATCAAGCATGCTACTGCAAGCAGCAGCTCCTTCACGCCCAGGTGACAGGGAAGCTTGGTTGATAGCTAAAGCTTGGGCTGGGGCTACGGATTCTTGCACGGCTCTCGGTCGAAGTCGATGGCGCCGATTCCAAGTGCTAGCTCGTGCCCAAGCTACCATGGCCAAACCTGCTTCAAGAAAGCAGCAACATACTGACTTTCGGGTTGGAAGAGAGCCATCGACTGGGTGCCTAAACATAGCCAGAGGCTGCGAATTCTGGTTGAGACCGCAAGGTTGGAGTCGGGGCTGTCGATTCGAGGTGTTGGCAGCGCTCATGAGAGCCCATGGCCGGCGCCCTGCTGCAGCTTGGGCGGCCCCTGCTAGGCGGAGCCCTAGTAAGTTGCTGCTTAGTTGGCCGTGGTTAGGGCAAGGGGTAGAGGGGAAGAGGAAGAGGAAAGGTAGAGGAGCGGAAGACGAAGATCAATCGCCGATTGAATCGCCCTAGGTCGCCCCAAAATCGGCCCCTTTCCGCTTCTGTTCGGGCGCCGCTTCAAAGCGGTTGCTCCTGTTCTATCGGGTGAGTGAAGAAGAAGGCGGATAAGTAAAGAAATAAAACAAAGGAAAGGGTAGCCGACCCACTTAATGCAAATCAATTTGGAAAAATTGCATTTTAGTCCAGGATTCTTAAAATTGCCATAACTATGGCCTCGGAGGTCCAAATTGGATGATTTCTTTTGCATCCAATCAAGCACAAACTTCTCTACCTTCTCAAGGCACAATATTATGTTAACTAGCTTGTCACAACTGGTCAAATCACTAATTGCAACAGTGAGTACTCAACTCAACTTAATTAACCTAACGATCATCATAGCCATTAACATTAATTACCTCAGATGTTTCAATCTCAACCATTGATTCACATATTAACTTATTTGATTAACCATGATATTTAATTTGATATTCAACACTAATTGAGGTGTTTCACATAATTCGAGGTATTTGTTGACTAACCCTGGTATGGGTCGTAACAAGGAAACTCCTTCACTTAGGCGTATCTGTGGCATTTCCTTTGCAAGGATCAGGGCCGCATGATCTAAGATTTGTAGCCGCAAGGTAGCCACACAGCCCAGCCCAAAACTAGGGGTGTGTGACACTAGCTACAAATCAGAACTTAGCTCCATAAATCATCAACAATTCACATCATTTAACAAAATTCAAACCTAAATATCTCTTTGTAGGAATATCCAATCGTTCGCAAATTTTGACCATAGCTTTATCATAACTCAAGATATATTCCATCAAATTTTGGTGCCACAAAAAATCACTTGTTTGATCAGTCAATTAATTACCTAAAGTGGGCATAAACTTAGGGATGTTTGTCATAATATAACATTAATTGGCATTTATGCTTTGCGAAACACATGGAACTCTTAACCTAACTCAAACGTATAACTTATGTTATAATGTATTTTTGGAATCCAAAAGTTTAGTATATCACATCCTACACACCTTAAAAGAAATTTTGCCCTCAAAATTAAGACAAAAAATCCACTCTGTCACATCATATACATCTTAAAATAAATTTCGTCCTCGAAATTAAGCCATATGTTACTTTAAAAGAAACTAAAGATATTTGGTCATATTTATGGCATCTCTCTAGGTGCAACATATCCACACATGATACCTAGAACCATATATCCAAAGCACTTCTAAGAGATTATAAAAGCATCTAGGGTGAACCCCTAAACATATATCATGATTTGGATGCTTAGGTTGTGTCATATTTCCATGTTCTAAAGGAGTTAACTAAAGTTAGCCCATTATATCATGGTTTCATCAACATCTTTTGAGCTAATTGTTAGAACATGTTTGACATTAACATATGCCTTTTAGTATGGAGTTAACTATAATCAACCCACTTTATCCATATAGATCATATCAAGGTGTCATAATCATTATGTTGTGCTAACTGTCAAGCTATATTTTTCATCATCATTAAGCACTAATATTGACACCTCATACAACATGTTCCATTCATATGATCTTATTTCATTGCTCATAATAAATCACAACATTTACTAGTGATTTCATCACAAGATTAGCCAAGGATATCACATTATCATCATTATTCATGTATATGGTTAACCATTTATTCATTGACATCTATTAAACCATCCCTAGATTTCCATGATATCATGTCTATATATCACATCCCAAGATTAGATCACATCCTTACATATATTATATCATGGTTGTGCTAAACAAACTTATGTGAGTGGCTAGTTAAACATATATCAAAACTTCATCCAGTCCAACTGAGGTTCTCCTGACCCATAACATGAGGGTAGTGCCATGCTCAATCTCTCTAAGCTAACTCAAATCTATGAGTATCTCATATGCATAAACTTTATCTTTCCTCTCTTAGTCTAGGGTTCTCATATTACCTCATTGGCACTAGTGATAGCCTTACAAGCTCTAGACACATAAGCACATACCAAAACATGCTATGACATTCTCTTCACATGTCTTTACCCATGAGACATGCTTACCCATAACTCTCTTATATATGCAACCACTAGATTCCTACAAGGTACCATCAACCTGAGCTTGAGGCTTCACAGAAACTAAAACATAGTTACCTCCGCTAGGGTCTTGTGACTCTCTCTCCCTCACCCAGATGGTAGGTTCTGATATTCATATTCACGTGTACACATATAGACATCCTCTCTATGACTCTAGGGTTTGGTCCTCCCAAGGACACCTAGGGTTCAACGAGACTACAGGAATCATGCATAACACAACTCAACTCAATCAGTCAGGAGTATTCTAGTTTAGGACATATCATATCACATATTTCTCATTATTCTCATATCTTAGAGTTTAGGTCCTCTAACCTTCTCCCTCTGGGTCTCACTCTCTCTGGAGTTAACCCTAACACTGGTCCTAACACTAGTGGTCCTCCTTCGTAAAAGATATTGAGGCTCTTGTTGATTCACATCCTTGTCTTAGCCTAACTTAACTTAGCTTGTCTTATCTTAGAAAAAGCACACGTACTTACATCATCAAGCTTACTTTGCATCATCAAGACTAACTCAAATCCTCAAAACCAACTTATATCACTATATCAAACTTAGATCATATCACCTAAACATATTTTATCTATTACATCTATCACATATTCTAACAATGTTCTAGACATCTAATCTAGAACTACTATCTCTTCTAGACTGATGTCATTCATTTTCACTTAGTTTGCATGACAACCTCCTACTCGTACATGTGTGTGGATACATTTTGTAATACTTACATATATAATAAAATATTATATAGTTTTTCTCTGATAAAACAAACGTCAGAGAAAACTATCGAGGTTCGATCTGATTGGAATCAAAAACCAAATCTACAAAATGAGTGTCCTACATATAGTAGAGAGTTGAGTGTCATGTCACCTAATGAAAGGTGTGAGAACAGGGTGTAGACTGGTGTAGCTACCTAAAACATAGATGCATCATATGTCAAAGGTTTCTCTTCCCGTGATGTAGTCATTTCCAAATAATGCAACATCCCATACCGCTACATTACCAGGAAAGAACGACACCTAAGGACCTGCTATACAACAAGCACCCGTCTAGGCCTAGTTCTCAGACATCTAGGTGCAAACCTAGAGGCTAGGTCATATCTAGTCTCTAGAAGATGACTAATATAACCCTAATAGATTTGTTTTTTGTTCAAGGTTCTTTAGTTTGAGTTGCATAATGAGCAAATGCTAGTCTTTGCTATTGTTCATGCTCTGATACCACCTGTGACGTCCCCGGATTTGCTAAAACTTAACACATGCACATGAACCATAATAAAACCATATGACACATGTTCACCATTCAACATATAATTACATAATGAATTGCTACCACATTTGACATTACATATTGATCAGCAAACTTACATATACATGTAGTACATTCTAAATAGGATCTTAAGACAACAGGTCCACTTGTACACCTACTCACCACATAAGTCTCAACTATCCTGGATCTTCAAGATAATATGTCCAAAACCTAAACAAAAGATTACATGTGGTACACGCCAGCACCGTATTCAAGAATATTGTACTAATTACGCCTACGTGTCTTTTTATATACCTATCATTACTAAGATTGGCAATAAGATAAAACTCATACTTGGCAGTTATAAAGAAATATAAGAAAAAGTATATACTTGCACAAAGATGTTCATTAACAAAAGAGAACACATATTTTAAGCACATTTTCCATTATATCATCCATGCATTTACTACATGAGAGTTGAATGCATTAAGGCCTTTATGATCTACTACAAATGAGTTGGATCATTTCATAATGTGATCTACTGCAAAAGAGTTGGATCACTTCCAAGTACTTTACTACCAAAGAGTTGAAGTACTTACACTACTACAGAAAATTCTTTTTAGAACAGTTCATTTTTCCATTTTACAACAGGTGTTAATCGTTGTATTAGATCACGTGGTCTTATGAGGGGTACTTTATACAACATGTGATCGCATGTTGTAATTGATGTATTTTATACAATAGTTAAAACATGTTGTCTTTTGATGAATGGCATGTTGTAATATGGGTATTTTACACAACATGTGGTGCACCCGTTGTAATATATATACTACAACAGTTGAACCATGTTGTCTTTCGCTATACACACCCGTTGTAATATGGGTGTTTTTTACAACATGTGGTTCACCCGTTGTAATATATATTATACAACAATTGAAGCATGTTGTCTTTCACTAAACACACTCGTTGTAATAGGTAGGTTTATTACAACATGTAGTGCACCCGTTGTAATAGGAAGGTTTATGCAATAGTTGAAGCATGTTGTCTTTCCATACATTCAGCCGTTGTAATAGGGTTGTTTATACAACATGTTGTGTGTCTGTTGTAATATACACATTTTATACAACAGGTTATGCATGTTGTAGTTCACTGGAAACACCTGTAGTAATAGGTGTCTTTTTTCCAAACACACATGTTGTAATCGGTATGGATAACACAACATGTGTTGTTTGTTGTAGTATCATACATTTTACAACATATCATTAATTGTTGTCTTTGATTAGAGTTTGACCGGTCATATATCGAACCAATTTTATTAATCAAATTAACCATATTATTAATAAATTATAATAAATATGAAATTATACTTTTTCCATTTCACAAACAAGCACACAATTGAACAAATTTTCCATCAAACCTTGAGAAAAACTTGTAATGAATTTAATAAATATTCTATCATCCATACAAAAGATTGAATAATACAAAGTACCGAGTATCCACTCTAGAATCAAACTGAAAACAAACTAACATAGTTTCACATTGGTCTATGCTAAAGAACAAATGTCTCCCCCTCATGTCACGTAATCTTATGTGTGCTCAAGAACACATGCCGCCCACTCATTTCGGATCTCATCGATTTCTTCTTGGTTGAAGAAGCGGCCAATATACATCAAATAATACTGCAATCATATGAAAAACATATCAACATATTGTCATTTTTTCAATTTATTTAGAAATTTGAACAAACTAACATAATATAATGATAACTAGCTTACACATTCAAGAATATTTCTAATTCTCACATCAACGATGTCTCTCATGTACTTCAACACCCCACAATCTGTGTTGTTCGGCTGCTTTGGACATTGTATAAAAATATAAATTTATTATCCAAATAATTGTGAGAACTTGTTAGCAAATAAGAGGATGGAAGTATAAAAAATAATAATAATAAAATTAATACAAGGTATGTGTATACAGAATAAAAAAATATTGTTATTCTTAAAAAAAATAAACTACATGGAGAGTAGCAAATAAGAGCGCTACTACTTGTAACCATTAAACGACATATGGGTGCTCAGAGTCATAGTATTATTAACATTCTTATGTTCATTATTTCCAAGCTGCTCAAGTACTTGGGTGTTCCGCCTTTTGAGGAAAAATGAAGTAGAATTGCGTGTGTACCTCTTGTAGATAAAGTTAAGTCTAGGTTTGAACAGTGGAAATCAGGTGCCTTTCTATGGAAGGCAAACTTGAGATGAATCACTCCACCTTAAATGCTATATATTTACATTGGTGTAGTTCTTTCCCTTTTCCCAAATCAATTATTGTCGAAATTGAGAGTTTTTGTCGTGATTTCCTTTGGGGTAACGACAATGATAAGAACCAAACAATATCTTGTCAAGTGTGATAAAGTCACTAATACAAAGAAACAAGGATGCTTCAACATGGGGGAAATTTTTGATGTGTCTATTGCTTGCTTTCTTATAAATGGTTGAGATATGTTCTTTTCTAGCTGCTGAAATTCTTTTCCAGCTTAGTAGGGTCCTTGTACATACTTAGAAACATGATATTAGTACGAAATGGATACTTATTATGCACGAGTGGATGAATTGGTCTTAATTCTCTATCCATACCCTCCTAAATCGTCGCCTTCATCATCTCAATTCACAACTACTGCAGTAGCCTTACTACTACCCCTGGGTAAGGAAATATGTTGGTGGTGATGGAAAAGATGAAGAATAAGGTGCCTTAGAGATTGAGAGGGAAGAAAGAGAAGAGGAATACATTTAAGTGTTACTTAAGATGCACAGGAAAGAGAAGAGGAGAGGAGATGGAGATGTAGAGAAGCAAGAAAAGACGAGGCATATGGATGACAACACTTTGATCCTTTTGTTGGGAGAAAAAAATAAGGATGACAACACTTTTCTATTAAGTGGACATGTCAGAGGCATGTCCGTCGTGTGTCCAAGCATGACCATGTTAGAAATGTGTCATACACCGACACAACAACCTCTGGGAGTATTTGTGCTTCCCGGGTCCTACAATTTTAAATTTTTACTACTAATTTAAAAGTGTGAAAGCACTCATGTTTGTGTGATATCTTATAATAAGACTTAATCTACAATTGTTTATTACATGTATGAATGATAAAGGCTGAAACAAATTTATATTCAAAATCTAATTAAGTGCACCATATATAAAAATTGATAAAACCAATCATCTTCTAGTTCAGTAAGCTTTGTTCTGAACATCTAAAGATGTGACTTCTAATATAGTGTATACAAGTCATAGGCACAACCAAGTGGGTTCAACATAGATTATTTGCATGTTTGAGTACTCAATATAAATTGTACAGCATAATTTATATATTCATTATGAAATGTCAAAAAAATTATATATCTATTATGAATAGATGAAAAATACTTACATTCACATATTAAATATGTATAAAGGAAGAGTACTTACTTTTTCAATGCCCATGTTTGATTTTTCTTACACCAAAGAAATGAGGTACTCGTAGAAGTGAAGAACGTATAGAAGAAGAAAACCATATATAGTCCAGTTCGACAACTACATACAATTTACTCTTAAGATCTTTCTCATTTCTTGACTTCCCTGTAGTCATTGTCCTATACCACCATTATAAAATGGGGATGAATGGAAATGGAGTAATTCGAGGAGGAGGCATCCATTTGGATCGAATAAATAATTAGAAACAATGACTATATTTGAGAAGACAAAATCAACAATAAGAAGCAAATCAATGATAATTAAACTATGTACTCAATTAGAAACTAGGGAGACAAGACCAAATATGTAAAGAGGGTGAAGGGAATGTAAATGTAATGAACAACAATAGGTTTAAAAAAAATCTATAATTTTTTTTATAGCTATTGGATTTTAAAAAGTGACCGATTAATGGCCAATTATACGCCGATTGGCCGATTAGTCGGTTTTGGACCGATTATAGGTCCAATTTGCTATATACAAAGTAGTAGGTACACCAAACCGATTATTCGGCCAATTTATCAGCCAATTAGACTGATTTCCTGAACACAAGTAAGCATGAATTTTAAGGTAGATAATATTATTTAAAAAGTATAACATAGAGTTATATGACCTAATATAATAGAAAAAAATGTAAAAAACCCTTTATCATGACCTCATATAGCTTTCTCTTACAATGAGGTTTCATACATGTATGTCTATACTTATTAACTAATCAAAACATGTCAATAGAAAATCTCCATTATCATCTTGTGATATATACATATCAGATTAGAATGGAGCAGTGCCTCATTAAATAAGTCATTATAAGTATCAAAAACATACATCTACACAAATAAGGATATCAAAACAATATTAGGAAAATAGATAAATTAGTGAGAAAGCCTGATGTTGTTAAGGATCAGTTTATGAAACTTGGCATATCTTATATAACTTGTATGAAAGTAACAATTACTTCAATGTATGCTTGGCCTAAGCATGCCCTCATCCATTTTTTTATTGCAAAGATGGGTTAATACATGTATGCCTATAGATATTAATTGGTTTAAACCTACAAGTAGCAAAAAAAATCACAAATTGGACATATATATATATATATATATATATATATATAAGACGAATATGACAAAGTAAAAAAATCCAACTACCAATACATCTAGAAAATGATTGATTACCTTTTTCTATAAATCATCAAGATCTTGCATCGTAGGTTAGTCTCTCCACTTTAAGATGGGTACTACCCTTCACATTGTGAAGATTACTTCATTCACGATCAAGGGATGTAGTATATAGAGACTATGAATTTATTTATGGATTAAGTCACCCTTTTAGTGCATTCTGCTTATAATGAGAAAAAGAAAACATAAGTATAAAAGATTAGACAATTTGAAACAAATAGTTGTTGTGCATATCTTTGTATGAGTTAATAATGCACGAAATGAGAAAAGTATAGTACAATAGTACAACTGTCAAAGTGCACACATTAGAGATTACTACATCAACATTATAATTAACATTGAAGAAAGACAATAATGTCTTGGTACATGTTGGCCAAATAAAAAATAAATAGTCAATTTGCAATTCATACATTCGAGAATAATGGGTCAACATTATAATAAACATTAGAAAAACAACAATGTTTTTGTACGTGTTGGACAAATAAGAAATGAATGGTCGTAATTCATGGCATAAGAAAACATCTATTCCCATTTTAACAGAAATCCATCAATAACAAATCAGAAAAGGTGAAAAGATATATTCAATTACATGACTAGGCCCATAGAGAAAGTAATATTGTTGTCTAATAAAACCCCAAAAGGTTGAAAATTGTGTTTGATCCAAATTGAATCTCTCTAAATGTCATTCTCCCTAAAGATGGTGCACATTGTCTCATTTGAGGCCATTATGTGAATCCATCAATAACTAATAGCATAAAAGGTTATTGTCAGTTTGATCATACTTGTATGGCAAGTGAATATTAGTCTCCAGAATTTATCAATTTATCACATTCTCAAGTCACATTCTAAAGCCAATTCCTTGCATGCATACACATTGGGACAAGATGATCAAGAAAATATAAGTAAAAAACTAATTTATGTTTGTTCCCAAGAGAATGACAACTCTTTCTTAAGATAAAGAGTATATGACTACTTGATCAGCAAAAGAAGCATAATCCAATATGTTCATGTAAAATATTGATTTACAAGGAAGCTCCCACCATCTTTAGATCATGAGCGCGTTGGTCGTAGCTAGGTCTCACAGTGGCCAGACTGGGGAAGGAGAAGGCAGTGGTGATATAAGTAGAAAAGAATTGGAGGGAGATAAGCTCACTTTTCACTGTAAAGGGATATTTGAAGTCAGACCATATAAGAGACTACCCGCTGAACGTGAGGGGATGGGCAAACAGGGAAACAATAAAATCTGACCTGAGGCTGCAGTAACCCAGCGGGGAGGGGAATGACCTTCCGGCTGCCGTCGAGCAACATCTGGAGAAGGAAAGGGGCAGGGCCACGTAGAAGAAGCTTCAATGTGTACATGGAACGGCACAGCAGCAGACGCAGGCGGCACAGGCACGCCGGCGAAGGCGTGGAGGCAGATGTGCGACCATGGATGCGTGGAGGTAAGAGGTGTGACCATGGATGTGTGGTGGTAGAAGCGCAGCGGGAGAGAAGAGACTGGGTAACCGGGACATTGAGAAGGGGGCGCGACAGCCGATGCTTGGTGAAGGAGGTGCAGAAGCAGGAGCGTGACTATGGAGGCACGACAAAAGGCGCATGGCTACGGAGGCACAGAGCAGGTGTGGCAGTGGAAGAAGCATGACGACGAGTGTGAAGGACAGGGGTATCGTGTAGGGTCTCGCGAGAAAGTTGGTGGGACGGAAGCGAGGGGATATCAGGATATGCGTCCGGAGTTAGTGGGAAAGCAATATGGCGGCTGCTAACTTGTTAAGGTAGAGAGGGGTTTTTGTTTCAATTTAGGGTTCCATGATACTCGTTGGATGAATATCCTTAAGGATCGTTTTAGCCGTTGTATTTACTTGGGCTGGCGGGAGATAAGGAGTGGGTTTGGACCTTGGCGGGAGAGAGAGTTTGGGATGGCGGGAGATAAGTGGTGGGCCTGGGACCTTGGCGGAAGAGGGGGTTCGCACGGCTACCTTTGTGGCTGGATATATGTCCGGTACAAAATTTACAAATCTGATTGTCAGACTTAATTTCGTGTCTATTATTTAGAAAACCGACGACACTTTAGGGGGCTCCTTCTAGCAGTGTGCCCTAGTCTTCACATTCAGCCAGAGAATCACGTCTGAGGGTACGGATAGGAGCATACAGGTCAAATCTCTATCTCCAGAGACTAGATCGTCCAGAAGGCCAAGCATGCAGAGGCGGAGTTATCAATTGCAAATATTTGGGGGTGGAGACTGGGAGTGGAAAGCAGAGGTATTGGGAAAAAGGGAATGAGACGAGAGAAGGGAGAGGAAACTGGAGGGGATGGAGGAGATGGGAAATTGAAGACGGAAGAGTAGCGAAGAGAGGATGGGAGTGGGGTGAGAAGACGAGAGGCGAGTGGAGACGGCAGACGGGGGTAGGGATAGAGAGTGGGGTGGAAAGGAATCATCATTATTTTGTTTTCGATTTTAAATGATAAGTAAAAAAAGTTAACTAGATGGGGTCCCGCACGTGGGAGATATGGAAGAAAAAGGCGCGCCGGGGTAGCCAAAAAAAGATTACGACACTCTGTTACAAATTACAGGAAAAATAGCCGGTAAAAGACACATTTTTTTGTAGTGAAATTCTCTAATAAAAATTGGGTTCGGCTCCGTTCCGGGTATATAAAAACAAGTCAGAATCTATTATATAATCTTGGCATGTAACAACAGGTTATAGCGTGTTTTGTGACTATGGTCTATTACAACAGGTCGTCACATGTTGTGTGATAATGGTATATTACAATGGGTTAGTTTATGTGGTGTAATGGTGGTCTATTACAACGATTTGTTATGTGTGGATATTACAACATGTCACAACATGTTGTGTAAATATAATATATAACAACAGGTTGGAGTATGTTGTGTGATCTTGGTATATAACAACGAGTTTCAATATGTTGTATTATCGTGGTCTATTACAACATGTACCAAATACAATGAGTGAAGACATGTTGTATAATTAATACATATTACAACGGGTGAGTCTGTGTTGTGTAATGATGGTCTATTACAACATGTCACTATTACAACAGGTCACAATATGTTGTGTAATTAACATCTATTACAACATATTTGAATATGTTGTGATACTACAGCCTATTGCAACACTTTAGCACTTGTTGTAGTATCCCCGTATACTACAATGAGTTTGACATGTTGTATATGACTTAAGTTGTATAAAATATATAATATACAACACGAAAATAGGCTTTTTGTGATAAGTATGCTAACTACAACACAATTATCAGAACCATTGTCTATCTCCCGTTGTAAAAAGCATTTTCTGTAGTAGTGTTACTTTCCAACACTTTACTACCAAAGAGTTGAATTGCTTGGATATAATGGAACAGGTATATTATGTTTTATGTGTTCATAGTAATAACTATGGAAAATCATGCAACATATCATACAAGAACAATCATTTCATCCAATATCATATGCCAAGTATTTTACTACACAAACATATTGTATAATAAGAGAAGTAAGAGGTAATGTCATACCTTGATCAAGAAAGACAAACCTAATCATATTCATGATATCAGATATATCCTCATGTCAACTATATCTTGGTCAAACCTGATTAAGACAAGATCATGTACTATTATCATATTCTCATCATCTTAACCCAAGATATGACTCATTAGGGTTTCACTTAGTCTTATGATATTTCCATCATTATTTCTTGTCTTACTCTTCTAGTTATCTAGGATTGATGTTAATGATGTTTTATTTCAAATTAGGATCAATAATCTGATTATTTTATTACTTATGATTATGTGCACATATTAACCCTAGATCATATTCATTAAGCCTATTAGGATTTATATCACATTAAGAGCAATCATCATCATATAACATGGATTTTGTAAATAAGATTGATATGTTAGTTTCAAATTGTGTTTCATATACTGTTATGAATATGTTCTGGAGTTTTCAAGATTTATTGAGCATACTTGTAATTGTTGCATATTAATTAGGGTTATTAGCCCTAATTAGCCATATGGAGTAAATTACATGATTTCGTGCATCCTAATTATAATATCTGACATCATATGAATACTACACATGATTATAGATTTAGTGACATATTCTCATAATTTTTAGCCATCATTTGTTATTTATAACACATGATATAAGTATTTCACAAATTACATGATATTGCTAACATTAGTACATCAAAATCCTAGTTTTACTATTCCATTGTGTTCTACATATTTTTCTGAGAAAAACACTACCTTATTTATATTTTCTGACATTCATGCTAATTTCGACAAATTGTCTAAGATCTGAGTATTTATAAATCTTTTACCTTTAGTGGCCAATCCAGATCTGCCACGTGGCCCGTATAAGGGGCGCTCTTCTTCAGCTTGGGGCACAGGTGCACGGTTCAGCGTTTCTGCTTAGTCTATTGTGTTGGACCTGCCAGTCTTGGTGTTGAGCTGGGTCTGCCTTCCCCCATTCTTGCCTATACGCAGCTCCGCTGCGTTCATTCTAGCGACGCAAGACTCTGTCCTCCGCGTGAACTATCGCCGCCGCAAGGGTGATCTTTGACATGCGATAGATGTCGTTCTCCTCCATCTCACGAACTGGGAATACCGCCGAAAGCTTCATATACGCTCCCTCAGTGACGTCGGTAGGGTTACTGCCTCTGGGATCTCCCTTGGTTGTCTCATCGGCGCCAGGCGCTGCTACGGCGGTGGGAAAGAGGCGTTTCCCTTCCTCGCCTCTATGTTGAAGAACAGAGGTTACCCAAGCTTCAGGAGACTCGCACAAACTCGAAGGGGTCCTTAAAAGTGATGCGGAACACCTACAAGCCCTCCCCGAACTCAGTCTCCCTCTCCAGCAAACTGGAGCTAGATAGCCCACAGAACCACCATCTAGCTTCCGATCAGATCCTCTACTAGATTCGTGTGACTACAGGGATCATTTTACACCTCTTAAATTCCTTCGATTGCTCTCCATCCCTGTTCTTCACATTCTGGACACCACCTAAACAATGTAGTGGAGAGGCGCTGAGAAACAGGAGCTCGTTCTCCTTGTTCTCTTAGCCACTAACCAAATATGATGGGTCAGGCTTCTTGTAACGACGAGGCAAGTTTAAAATTCCAATTTGTTTCACTTCACACTCCCCAGGATCCACGCAAACCTTGACGTCTTGGTCGTTGCCTGCTAGCAAGGAAGTAACTGCAAGGTTGAAGAAAGCCTTGAAGACGTTGATCTCCCATCTTAGGGTCCAGGAAACTCCTTCACTTAGGCCGACCCGTGGCATTTCCATTGCAAGGATCAGAGCCGCAGGATCTAAGATTTGTAGCCGCAAGGTAGCCACCCAGCCCAAAACTAGGGATGTGTGATACTAGCTACAAATCAGAACTTTAGCTCCATAAATCATCAACAATTCACATCATTTAACAAACTTCAAACCTAAATATCTCCCAGTAGGAATATCCAATCGTCCTCAAATTTTGATCATAGCTTTATCATAACTCAAGCTATATTCCATCATATATTCCATCAAATTTTTTTTCTACAAAAAATCACTTGTTTGATCAGTCAATTAATTACCTAAAGTGGGTATAAACTTAGGGATGTTTGTCATGATATAACATTAATTGGAATTTATGCTTTGCAAAACACATGGAACTCTTAACCTAACTCAAATGCATAAGTTATGTTATAATGTATTTCTGGAATCCAAAAGTTTAGTCCATCACATCCTACACACCTTAAAAGAAATTTCTCCCTCGAAATTAAGACAAAAAATCCACTCCATCACAAATAATGGGCCAATAAAAAAAGAAAAAAATTGTTAATGTTTTAAAGTTAAGAGGGAGAAAGGATGCCCTTAACTTTTCATAAAAATATGGAAGCATTCACGTGGTGCGTTTTCCTCCTTAGTTCATTCTCATTTATTTGTTGAGATTCTTTGATACATGCATCATTTCACCCATAATATTTGGCATTAGGATTCATGTCTTTTTCATTCTTTTTTACCATATAGGTTCATCATGTTTTATTTTTGCATAAATAATTCAGATGTTACTTGTGAATCTCCACAACCGCCTATTTCATACCATCCATTGTTGTTATTGGTAGGTCACTTAAATGATTATTCTCCTCATTCATTCTTATAAGGAGAACTGCTTCCAAGTAATTGGTAGTTAAGAAAAGAGCAATGTAGAATAGGGAATCACATGATGCACCAAACAAATGTCTGATTGTTTATGATATTAACTTCTCTCTTGATAGTGTTCATTAATCTAAGGGTGGGCAGCTTTTATGGATATTTTGGTCGCTTTAGAATAGTTGATTGTTTAGTGATCAGTGAAGGTCGGTTTGGGACCGTCATGTGAGGATGATTGAGAAATGAGATTCATAGTTTTTGTCTTTTTTGCTGACTTATCTCAAATAGATCCGAGGGTGTGTTGGTCAAGGAAGTAACAATTAATCTTAGGGGAGTTTGATGCATGGGGTATTTTGTCATTTTTACATGCTATTTTATATTGATTTTTGTTCATCATTTGTTAATTTTCATATTAATTGTGCATGATTTACTCTCATTAGTCCGCGATACTTAATTGCATCAAATAAATGCAATTTCAGTATTTTTGAATGATTTATAATATTTCAAGAGCTTATGTTTAGATTTTATGAATCTCAGGAATTATTACAAGAATCTAAACAGCTCAATACTACCAAGTGGTAATGACACATGCGCAGGCAGGAATAGAGAAGAATCAAGAAGTCTCGATAGTACCAAATATGCATGTCGATACTACCGAAAACATCACAATGTTTCGATCAAGATTAATCGAAGCAACTTGGTATTATCGACAAAGGCTCGGTAGTATCGACTAATTGCCAGGTGGCCGCAACAATTAAAGGAATCAGTAGTACTGACAACCTAGTCGGTATTACCGACGCATCAAGATCAGGCATAACTGAAGATGACATCTAATCTGATGGTTGAGGGATTATTTCACCCTAAGTCACTTCTATGACTTAGGGGGAATTCGGCCAACCCTATCTATCACATTCTCTTCCATTATACAATGGCCAAGAGCAAAGGGAGGAGAAAGTGGAGGAGACGGTCACATTTTAGACGGTTTGAGCACTTCTGGTGGACGGATATATAGCCCAAGGATAATAGATCAATGTGTTCATCAGAGGGAATCATCCATAAGAGCTTCTCCATGGGGTTTCTTTAGTTCTCTAATGTTCCCCACATTTTTCTTCTCCTCTCCTATTTACTTGACCATGGGAATCATGCGGGGTTAATCCTCTTGTTCCTTAGGACCCAAGAGTAGCCCAATTATACATTGTAATTGACCTTTATGCATTAATATACATTTTTTTCTTAATTTCTAAATACATTTCAATGAGAGTATCATGAATTATCTATGATTGGCCATCACATGTAGTTTAATAGATCGTTAATTACTTCAAGAGAGGGATTAAGGGTTGGAAAATTCATAGAATACATGTTTTATATCGCCCTTCGAGAAAGGTGGATTTTAAATGTGAAGAGATTACCCAAAGTTTTGATAAAGCATCTAACTAATAGCACAATCATTACGAAAGTGGGATTGGTATTAGATTATGTAGTGAATTATGCTGTGAGAGCGGGTAATTCTCGCTACAGGTCACTTTGTTTAGGGTTAAGAGAGAGAATTGTTAATGTCATAATATTAATTGCAATGTTAGTCGGGGTGATATTGTAATCCTAAGAAATTCACCCCAATCAAGATCAAACACCAGTAACCTTAGATTTATTTTCTATGTTTTAGATAATTAAACCCCCACTCAAAGTCTTCTTCAGCCTAGTTGATCACATTACAATTAGTAGTAGTCTTTGGATTATGTTTCCATGAGTTCGACATCCAGGCCTCCTTAGGCCTCTATTACTTGATATGTACACTTGCATTTTATACATGTAATTTGCATGTATCAACACACTACTGTACGGGATTGTCGCTGGACTTGCTACAAGACCAGGTATAAACCTTGCAACTCTCTTTCCCATTACATAGTTGTTGACGTGATCTACTGTTTAAAGGAGAATATAGCAAGTTAAAAAAAATTTCTGCTGCCTTATTTGATGTTATATATCCCAACAAGGGTATCAAAGCCATATAAATTTACTATATTTTGGGATTTAATTGACGTGGCCATATTTTTATTTCATCATTTATTTATTCAATACAATGTGAATACTTAAAATGATTAATGTGCATATTCGATTATATACTACATACGATCCCAAGTAATATATATATATATGATATATATGCAATTTACACGCGTCACCCTAAAAGTTGGTTTTGATGGTGGATGTAAAGCATGGTTATGGCCAATAACCCTAGATCTATGTGCCTCTATATGTTATTTATAATTGCTTGTTTTTTAATACAAGCAATTATAAATACAAGCATGGTTATGGCCAATCAATTGTATTTATAATTGCTTGTTTTTTTGTGGGATATAGAATGCATATGTTACGTACTATAAGTATGTGGTGAGGTGGATATGTATATGTATATATATAAATATGAAATCCCTCGATAAATATTAAGTCTAATATCCTTTCCATAAGCAACACACATGAAAAACTTGACCAACCAAGTGTGGGTGATCCCTAGCATGGTACACTGTCGATCTCGTGGAAGTGTGATGGTATACATATGGGTCTACCCTAGCTTGGGTGCATATTCTATCATGTTGGCTTATGGATCAGGCTTAACTAGGTGACCTTAATAGAATTAAGTGCCTGGAAGCATAGAGATGGACTATGGCAAGGAGTTGTGCATACCATCTATTCAAGAATTACATGAGATGCAATTGGCAAATGTTGCCTACCTTAATAAATAGTCATGAGTGCCAGCATTGTTTGTGTATTGACTTAATTATTTTAGATATTGGCTCACTAGAAGATTGTACGACACAATCTTCTGAATTGGTAGTGAGGGTTATCAATTTGAGAGAGAAAATCGTGGGAGAGATAATTAATTAAAGGCATAATTAAACAACATCAAATTATGTATTAATCAAATAAAATCAAAAGTGTTTTGACAAATTGCAAATTGTTCTTGTAGAATGAAATGGAAAACATACAATCATTGTGATCAATCCTTATGAAGAACAATCTAAATGAGATTTATTTTCGTAACTGGTTTAGGACTTTGAGAAGTGTTATATGTTCCTGGAACACCAGTTCCAGTGGAATTCACTCCATATGTACCTAATGCTAAAATTGATGCTTACTTGAAGCATGCTAATAATGTCGTAGACATCAAAGACCTTATGGTGAGCTATATAAACTATGAGTTGCATAAGTAGCATGAAAGGTATAGTGTCTCTAAGGCATTGTATGAGTGCAAACTGATAGAGGGAGATCCAATAGAGTCCCATGTGCTCAATAGGATTGGGCATGTGGAATGTTTAGAACGATTGGGATTTCCTTTAGGTCAAGAGTTGGCCACATATATGGTTATGCAATCATTGTTTGAATCATATATCCCATTTATCGAGTATTATCACTTGAGTAACATGGATAAAATGTTGTATGAGTTGCTTAACATGTTGAAAATTGTCAAAGCACAAATGAAGAAGGACAAATCCATGATGGTGATTAGCAGAATAAAGTCCAAAGACAAAGGCAAGGCCAAGAAGTGTTCTGTGCAATCAAAATAAGTAGAGGGTTAAGGAAACCAAGGAAGATAAAGTAAGGGATAGAGATCTCTACTTCTGGTATATACGTAATTGAGATTAATTTCACTACTTATTCATATTGGGTACTAGATACCTAATGTGGATCACACATTTGCTTAAATGTGAAAGATCTGAAAAGATATAGACCTTTGAAGAAAGGTGAGGTTGAATTGTGTGTTACTAATGGAGCAAGAGTTGCTTCCAGTGTAGTTGGAACATATGAGTTATCTCTACCAAATGGTCTTGTAGTAGAGTTAGGGAACTTCTATAATGTACCTACCATAAATAGGAACATCATACATGTATCTTGTTTGAACAATAATGAATTCGAATTTCTTATAAAGAATGGTCAATGTTCTGTTAGTATAGATGGGATCTTTTATGGCATTGTCCCAATGTATTATGGTCTATACTTGACAGATATAGAGATAAATGGGTATAACTTAAATACCAAAAGACAAAAACTCAATAAACCAAACATACCTTTGGCATTGTCGTCTAGGTCATACATCAATGAAAAGCACATTTCTAGAGTACATAAAGATGGATATCTTGAATCTTTTAATTTCAAATCAATAGAGACATGTGAATCTTGTTTATTGGGCAAGATGACAAAGATTCCCTTCTGTGGAAGCAGTGAGAGGGAAAGTGATCTACTAGGATTCGTCATACTGGTGTATGTGGCCCTTTTAGAACAAATGCTAGAGGTAGTTATCAGTACTTCATTACCTTTACTGATGATTTCAGTAGGTATGGTGATGTTTAGTGTTTTGAAAATTCTATGTACATTTTGGACTTATCTGTAATTTACCCAATTGTGAAGTTTTTTTTTTGTAAATTGTCACATGCATTATAATCCTTAGATGTTTCCTAATCATTATTGATTTTGTTGTTCTATGGGGTGCCTAGTTATACTTTGTCAGAGGTGTTTCTCTTCAAGGGCATTTTAGGATTTCCCCCCCTTTGGGATGAGCTTATCTTTAGGAGTTATCAACTAATGGGGTGATCTAGAATATTCTTCTTGTCATGTAGACCATGTACATGCTATGAGTCATTTCATGAGGAATTGATAGGGAGAAGGTGAGTAAGGATAAGGATACAGATCACGATAAGGATAAGGATAAGGATAAGGCATAAAGGTCAAAATAAGGATAAGGATAATGATAAGGATAAGGATATGGATAAGGGATAAAAAGGTGGGTGGTAAGTGAGGGAGGTGTTGCATGTACATAGAATCTCTAGGCTATGGACACATGGAAAACTCCATGGGCGCCTCATGCTTGACCCCTTCCTTATCCATGAAGCTATATATACCTCTTCCTATCTCCAAATTGAACCCATTGTTCACTCCCTCTTTTTTCTAGATTAGAGAACCGGACTTGATCTATTTGGCTACGGAACCAGTTGGTCCAAGGTAGAAGATGACCCCCCCCCCAGAAAAAGGTCTCCTAGAGCTCCATCTAGCCCTACCTAGGGTTTCCAAGGTTCTCTTCTAGTGTTTCTGATCAAGGCAAGTGTTTTTCTCTCTTTCTTCTTCATTTTTACTATTCTTCATCTTCCTTCAACCTTCCTCCAGGTCGAAGGCATGGTCTTTCATGGTGGAACTCTAGTGAGAGCCCTAACACACCTCATCTTCATGCTCTTTTCTAAGGTTTTTGCACCTCTAAGGTGGAGAAGGTGATCTTTGCTCAAGAAAGGAGCTTGGTTCGGAGCAACCAACCCTTCTAAGCCTAGGAACCTTACTGATTGGAACCTTATATACTTCCTATAGGCAAGTTATATAACTTACTCCATGTATATTTCTTACTACATGCTTAAATATCATGTTTCTATGCTAAAAATAAATGATCTCCACTTCTAAATACTATGCTTGGCTAGGGTTTTGATTTCTTGATATTTTATGCCTTCTCTGCAGTTATAGATGAACCTATTTTGTATGACACATCCCTACTAGAGTGGAGAAGGATTCAGAATAGGTGGTAACAATAGGTGGTGTGAGCTATAGATGTTAGATAACCATAGGTCGATGACCCTTTTCTGGGGTTCTGCCATGACCCAATGGCTTGAGGAGGAAGATGACCATCTTTAGTTTGTAGAATGATGCCCATCCTAGAGTGGTGACCTAAGGGCGGTCAGGGTGATGACTGATGGTCAGACATGAGGGAAGTTTGGTGGTCAATTGTGGGTGGTGATCGTTGATTAAACAATGATTGGATATCATCAGGTGATAAAGGGTGGTGATCATTGATTATGAATTAGATAGTGATGCAAGGGTAATCCTTGTTATACTTGGAGTCTAACTAATGGTCCCTTGGGTAGAGTAAGTCAAGGACCATGCCTGATCCTAGACTAAGGATTTTGAATAATGAGCTAAGTGATTTAACTTAGATTGAATGCTTCAACAATCTAGGGTTTAGGTTGAAACCCTACACATATGCATTGATTCCAAGAATGAGAATCTGATGGGATGACACCCTTGTTCTTGCTATCTTACCTTTGCCTTCGTATGATATATTTGATCATTCTTCATAATGAGGGGGTATGTAATTTAAATGTGATATAGATTGCTATACCTAACTCCAATATAACTCAATGGGGGTGATTGATTGTACTTAACCTCATGAAGGGTCAATAAGGCAATGGAATACTTTCTTACTACTATTGAGATCTTTTTACACTAAAATTCCACTTAAGGATGGTATGGGATGTAATGGTGGTGGTCCACCTTATACAAGCTACTAGAGTTGCCATGAGATAGTATGTATATATGAATATGGTGATAGACTTAATGTAACTTACCTATTAGAACATAGCTACATTACAACCCAATAATGATGACTATTCATGATAACTTCCCCATATGATGTTGATACCAAATAGAGGATGGTCTTCATGAGATAGCCTTATCTTTACCCCACATGAGTAAGACTTGATAAAGATCATATTGTATAATATGAAACCCTAAAAGAGGCATAGTTTGTTGCATTTAACCCTAATCTAGGGGTGGTAAGGTGATTGATCATCCATGATTGTACTAGTGACCATGTTATGGTGTAATGATGATTGAGAAAGAATAAGAGAAAGGGTTAACCCTAATTCACCCAAAAGAATAGGGAAGTAATGGAGTTAGGGTTTGGTGATCGGTTTGCATGATAAACCCTAGTTTGATTATACATGTAATCTTAATCCTAAGCTTGGGTTAAATGATGTTCTCCCCCTATTCCTTAGAGTGATTGACATATATTGATATCTTCCCTATCCCCAATATGTGACCCTCACCCTTTATGTGACTTGAATAACATAGCATATGTAATTGAATACTATGGTGGTCCCTATATAACACAAGGTAGTAGTTATGAACCTAGTTGAGGCATGAAGTGACATTGAATAAGCTAAGAATTGAGAAATGAGTGAGGATTATAATATTAAGGTAACTTATATCATTGAACCTAATTCTAAAGCAAATAAATGATGGTGTTTAGTCATGTTACCCTTCCATGGATGATTAATAGGATAATGGAATACTCTTTCATGATTATTAAAACTATAATATGATAGTTACATTTTGAGATATGTTTGAATCCATACTTCAGAATAATATGGAATATGATGATGATACTTCACCTTATTGATCAGCCTTTTTTGCGCATCCAAAAATGAATGCGGGACAAAGGAAGGAATCAAGCTTTTAAATTTATAATTTGAATCCTTCTAGGCCCCGGAAACTTTTATTACGGGGTCGAAGTACATATACAGGGTCAAACATAGGGACTTGTTGACGTTTAGGAAGCCATAGATCTCGTTCTTGAGTCAGATAAGCCAAAAGCGATGGTTGATAAAAATGGTGCTAGAACTAGTCTAGCGGGTTGTCACGAATTAAAACAAAATGAAGAAAAGAAAAGAAAAAAAAATAGAGCTCATGGTTCTACTAATCAAGAGAGAAGGAGTTCTTGGCTATGTAACCACAAGCTGGGAAGTCTATGCACCCATTCTCGGGTGTAGACAACCCTCGAACACCTAAGCAAGCATCTATATCCAAATGTAGTATGCATTGTCGTGTCTATTCCTGTGGGTCGTCCCACTCGCTCTCACAATACGTGACTAAAATCATTAACAATATGTCATCGACCCTCTCTCGAGGAATGACATATCAACACCTCAGAATATGCTAAGTTCCCTCTCGGGTCTTGGGATATTCCGAGATGTTAGGAATAGAAAACCTTGAATCGTCCTCCTCTCGGGTTCAGATCCAAACTATCGTCTCTTAGTTATCTCTGCAACGGATCTCTCGATACAGGTAGAAATAGCAGTTCAAGGTAGTAAGAGATCAACCAAACTAGATATCATAACTAAAAAGGGAAGATAGAACAAGAAAACATACTAGATATGAAATTAATCTAATTGCTTAAGGAAAAAGTACATAAACATCCACAACACGGGCTACATAGCCAAGAAGGAGCTCAACTAGCCATGGACAAGCATAGTCAGCATCGAACAAATATGGAAGAACATCATTGTACAAGAAACCAAGAAACACAACAGAAGAAAGGGGAAGAAGAAGAGATTTAACCCACGGAGGAGAGGTGGCTCTCGCTCGTTTGCCTCCGTATAGGCTGGATCTCATCTTTTGGTCCTCCTCCTTGATCAGATCTGGACTCCTTGGTCCTCTTACTCTCTAGATCCACCCCGAACAATAGCTTGGTGGGTGAACGGAGGTGGAGGACGATGGAGGTCGTGGGTCTTCTCACTCCTAAGCTTCTGCCCTTGGAGCTCGAAGGCCAAGGGATGATGGAGAGTGGTGGAGAATGGAAGCTCGCTGAAGAGGAGGGCGTAGGGTGAGCTCTTTGGCCTTCTCAGACCTCTGGGCTCTCCCACAGAACTTTGGGAACCTTTAGATCTCAGAGCAGCAGCCTCGCGACATCCTTGGTCGAGGTCCCCCCTCAAATGAGTGAGGGGACACCTATTTATAGAGGCAGACTGAAAACTGTGGCCAGCAGGTCGTGGGGTCGGCCATGGTTGTGGCCAACACCGCAGTCGCAATTCATGGAGTGGAAATCGTGGTCGCAGTGATGAAGATCGTGGTCACGGTCTAGGCACCACAGTCGTGGTGGAGGGAGTCGGCCACGGTCGTGGCTAAAGGACACGACTGTGGTGAGGAATCACGGTCGCGGCTGTGGAAGGAAAAACTGTGGTCGCGGTTATTGGCCACGGTCGTGGCAGACGGCCACAGTCGTGGTGAATAATCGTGGTCGCGGTTGTTGAAGATGCCGACCACATTCGCGGTGTTGAAGACCGCGGTCGCGGTTATTGGCCTTGGTCGTGGCGGATGACCACGGTCGTGGCGATGACCGCGGTCACGGTTTTGAAGATCGCGGTCGCAATGGGCACCACAGTCGTGCCTGATTGCCACGGTCGTGGTCAAGGTGGATTGCAACAGTCGTGGCTGGTTGCCACAGTCGTGGCGGGTTCGTAGCTACCGCAAAAAACTATGTGTCGGGGAGAAATCTTTAGAGAATAGATGTCTTGTCTGGTTCGGTGCCTACAAGTCCCAAAATTGGCTAAATTGGCTACATTATTGGCTATTCTAACTCATTATCTAATGAAAGAAAGAAAGCATAAAATATTAGCATTATTGGGCATATTAAGACCAAAGTGACATGAAACTATAGATAAAATGCATAGGTAATATGCGTAGATTTGGGTGTTATCAACTACCTCAAGCTTAAAACTTGCTTTTCCTCAAGCAAGACTGTGCTCAAAGAACAAAAAGATAACATCCAAATTAAGCTTGGCAATAGATTCTAAGGCTAAGAAAAATAGTTTAAAGCATCAATACTCCTGATCCATGTCGTTTTAGAACAAACCCCCACCAATAATGCACAATCCTGCCAAAGAAAGATCAAAGAGTGTCCAGGCAAGATTAAGCGAATTCACTACAGCCTGCCGATACTCATGAGGGTTTGAATCATAATTATTAAACATGAAAGAATTGTCACATTGGTGATCACGCGGGTGATGAGAAATGAGCCATCACCATGAATCCATGCATACCAATCAGGAATACCATGTCTCTCACTTATTCATAACCTTAAGAAACAAAGCAAAAAGACTCTAATGACTTCTGAGGATCCCGATCTATGTCAGGTTAGTCCATGTAGTGAGCAACAGTCCCTGCAGTCTGAACTAGTTGGTCTAAAGTAGTGAGATGAACTCCTCGTACTGTGCTCGAACCAACCCTCCTACTGAGATGATCTCATAAGTCTCCTAGGGGTTCCTAGTGACTCTCTAATGAGCTTTTGGAGTGGTACTTTCAGGCACGACATACCCACATTCATGAGCACAGTCATACACTGGCTGGGCACCATCCTCGACTCTCCTAAAAGAGAAAACAAGCGCTCATTTATTGTTCACCCTCAGGCTTTTATCATCTGCATTCTATTTTGTAGGCATGGGAGAGAACTATATAGATACTTTGGGATTTTGTGGGCGGCCAAGCCTCTTTTGCACATTTTTATATTTTTCATCTTTTTGACTCAATCTAATGTGAGAAGGCATGTAGTCCATAAAAATACACTTCATCTTGATTATAGCTCAAAGCTCATCATGATCCGCTTGACACCTATGTGAAAAGTTGCAATTATGATTCAAGTATCCTTAGAATAGAGGCAAGCTTGTGAATCCGCAGCTAGGATTCTTTGATCATGTTTTAGCTTATTCTAATGGTCCTTTACCATGGATTTTCCATTCACAACATAGATCAAGGGAATTTAGCTTTAAGCTATGAAAAAGGGACATAACCTTAGATTTATTACCAAACTCAAGGAAAGAGTCAAATAGCAAGTCAAGCAATTTTTAAGATAAAAAATTGTGCATTTAGGCATAAAGTCAAGCATTTATCTATTAGGCTCGCACCATATAACCATAATTGCAAAGCTAAAAAGCTAAATTTTTTTGAAAAATTTAAAACGAAATGCAGGAAATAAACATGCATGCAAGAAGGATGAAGAGAAAGAAGGGCGAAGCCCACCACCCCAAGCTTAAAACTTTGCTCGTCCTCAATCAAGACTTAAACTTGAAAGAAACTAATTAACAAGACATGAAGAGCAAAATTTATTATAATAAAAGGGCGGGAGGGTGGGTAAGAGAAAAGGGGGTGGTTGCCCCACGATACCGACATTGGGATCCCAAATCCTATGTTTTGGGACCAGTATCACATGTGTCTTGCCAAAGGGTTCCGCCACATAATAGGAGTGGAATAGGCGAATGTATTGGCCCTGCCGAGCCCGAAGAAGCGAAGTGAAGTCCGGTGACTCGGTGAAGTCATCTTTGTGCTGGAAGTGGCTTGAAGTGCACTGGGATGAATTCTTCGGCATATCATCCTCAGGGTACCTTTCATTATATGAATCTGAATATGAAGGTCTTGGGATGTCGACACAGGATGAGATGGAGGTGATAGGTTGAATGACTTGGGTGGGATCCATTTGTCCTTCCTCCATCTCTGAACTTGAGGTTGGATGCTCAGATAAATCTTCATGTACAGTCTGATTCATCCAATCATCTTCTGAACAAGAAGTACTCCCTGAAGAATCAGTTTGTGGTTATACCACTCCAAGCTTATCACCTGGTGTGGAGTCAGGGGTATCTTCATGCTCAGCGGCCATGTTGTAGTGGACTGCCGATCTACCTCCCTTGAGTTCCACCAAGCCTTGAGGAGGGGTGGTGGTAATTATAAGCTTGTGTTGTTCCATCTCATCGTCGACGGTGTATTCGCCCCCACTGAGATGAACAGTCGTCATCATCCTCACCATATAGATTGTTCCAAACCATGATTGGCATGCTTCTCAAAGCGAAATGACAAGTCTTAATATGAGAGATGTCATTCTGGTCTGGTTCAATATCTGACTCTGGTTTCTCTGACCAACCTTCTGGCTGTGAGGAAACTTGGTTTTTAGAGTCTTCATCATTGTCATCATAGACCCATTCATGTCTATGACTCATATCTTCCATTGGTTCATCAGGATAGAATGAAGGGCTTCCTGAAGTGGGTTAGTCTTCATAGAAAAATCCTAGTGAATCCAGTTGATGGTATGAATAGGATGGTGAGATATACTCTGCTTCAGATCCAATGGAATGGTCTTGATGACTAACTTCTTTGTTGTTTTGTGATGGCAGTTGTAACTGGATTGTAACCAAATCAATGAGCTCTTGGAGCCTCCTGCCCTATTCAACATCTTTATCATGAAGTTGTTGTACTTGAGCAGCAATGCTTTCGAGACCCATCGATTCTGCCATGCACATATGAGGGGAGTCTACTGTATCAAACTGATGTGCTTGGAAGGATCCTTGCTTAAGAGTTTGAAGTAGACTTCTACTGTGGTCTACAACCTCAGTGACTAGTTTGAGATGACTATCATGCTCTTCTAGGAGTTGTTGCATTGGATCAACATCTTCTCTGAGATGAGGGGCTAAGGAGGTGAGTGTGTTGGCACTTTCTCGGCTCAACTCCACTGCCTTGATCAGTTCTTGCTCCCATGATGACACAGAAGTCGAGGGCTAACTAGCAGTCTCCATTGTTGTAATTTCGACATATGACGATGGTGGAGGTAAGTATAACTCGACTAGCTGTAGAGAACAACCTTCAATTATTTTCCAGCAGTCAGAACTTTGGAAAAACTTGGGAGGACAGGTGGACAAGATGACTTGTCTCGCCAAAGCAAGATCCATCGCTGAAAAAGGTATTCAGTATATATGGACAAGTATGTGTAAGGCAAGAGGAAAACTATGCATATATATACAAGCTTATAGTGACAGAACAAACAGAACAAAAAATATTTTAGGCATGTAAACGTGGAAAACCACGTCCCCGGGAATGGCGCCAAAAAGTTGATCAGCCTTTTTCGCACGTCCAAAAATGAACGCAGGACAAAGGAAGGAATCAAGCTTTTAAATTTATAGCTTGAATCCTTCTAGGCCCCCACAACTTTTATTATGGGGTCGAAATAGATATACGAGGTCGAACACAGGGATGTGGTGACGTTTAGGACGCCACATATCCCGTTCTTGAGTCAGATAAGCCAAAAACAATGGTTGATAAAAAGGGTGCTAGAACTAGACTAGCGGGTTGTCACGAATTAAAACAAAATGAAGAAAAGAAAACAAAACAAAACAGAGCTCGTGGTTCTACTAATCAAGAGAGAAGGAATTCTTAGCTATATAACCACAAGTTGGGTAGTCTATGCACCCATTCTCGGGTGTAGACAACCATCGAACACCTAAGCAAGCATCTATATCCAAACGTAGTACGCACTATCGTATCTATTCCTGTGGGTCACCCCACTCGCTTTCGCGATGTGTGACTAAAACCATCAACAATATGTCATCGACCCTCTCTTGAGGAATTACATATCAACACCTCATAATATGCTAAGTTCCCTCTCGGGTGTTAGGATATTCTGGGATGTTAGGAACAGAAAACATTGGATCGCCCTCCTCTCGGGTTCAGATCCAAACTATCGTCTCTTAGTTATCTCTACAATGGATATCTCGATACAAGCAGAAATAGCAGTTCAAGTGAGTAAGAGATCAACCAAACTAGATATCATAACTAAAAAGGGAAGATAGAACAACAAAACATACTAGATCTGAAATAAATCTACTTGCTTAAGGCAAAAGTACATAAACATGCCCACCACGGGCTACATAGCCAAGAAGGAGCTCAACTAGTCATGGAAAAGCATAGTCGGCACCAAATAAAGATGGAAGAACATCATTGTACAAGAAACCAAGAAACACAGCAGAAGAAAGGGGAAGAAGAAGAGATTTATCCCATGGAAGAGAGGTGGCTCTCGCTCCTTTGCCTCCGTATAGGCTGGATCTCATCTTTTGGTCCTCCTCCTTGATCAGATCTGGACTCCTTGGTCCTCTTTCTCTCTAGATATGAACAACATCTTGGTGGGTGAACGGAGGTGGAGGATGATGGAGGTCATGGGTCTTCTCACTCCTAAGCTTCCGCCCTTGGAGCTCGAAGGCTAGGGGATGATGGAGAGTGGTGGAGAATGGAAGCTCGCTAAAGAGGAGGGTGTAGGGTGAGCTCTTTGGCCTTCTCATACCTCTGGGATCTCCCACAGAACTATGGGAACCTTCAAATCTCAGAGCAGTAGCCTTTCGTCGTCCTTGGTTGAGGTCCCCCCTCAAATGAGTGAGGGGACACCTATTTATAGAAGCAGACTATAGATCGTGGCCAGCAGGTTGCGGGGTCGGCCATGGTCATGGCCTATGCCCACGGTTGTGGCCAACACTGCAGTCGCGATTCATGGAGTGGAAATTGCAGTCGTGGTGATGAAAATCGTGGTCGCGGTCTGGGTGCTACGGCCGTGGCGGGAGACCACGGTCGTGGTGGAGGGAGTCGGCCACGGTCGTGGCTAAAGGACATGGTCGTGGCGAGGAATCGTGGTCGCAGTTGTGGAAGAAAAAATTGTGGTCGCGGTTATTGGCCACAGTCATGGTGTATGGTCATGGTCGTGGTGGACGGCCACGGTCGTGGTGAATAATCGCGGTCGCGGTTGTTGAAGATGCAGACCGCGGTCGTGGTGTTGAAGACCGCGGTCGCAGTTACTGGCCACGGTCATGGAGAAGGTGGACGGTCACGGTCGTGGCGAGGACCGCGGTCGCGGTTTTGAAAGTCACGGTCGCGATGGGCACCACAATCGTGGTTAGGGTGGATTGCCACGGTCGTGGTTGGTTTCCACGATCGTGGTGGGTTCATAGCTGCCGCAAAAAACCATGTATCAGGGAGAAATCTTTGGAGAATAGATGTCTTATCTGGTTCGGTGCCTGCAAGTCCCAAAATTGGCTAAATTGGCTACATTATTGGTTATTCTAACTACATTATCTAATGAGAGAAGGAAACCATAAAACATTAGCATTATTGGGCATATTAAGACCAAAGTAACATGAAACTATAGATAAAATGCATAGGTAATATGCGTAGATTGGGGTGTTATCACTTATGCATCTTTAACCTAAAGGGGATGTCATGAGTAAGATATGTGTGTGAGTGCTATTGGAGACTCAGTATAGCTTATCTTATTGAACTTAACTCTAATGCAAATGAGATAAAGATCACTATTCATGTCTAACATCCTTATATGATGATATGATGATGAAATGATCTTCCTAAATATGATGGTAACTTTGATATATTAATTGGTGGTTATTACTATCTTATAAATAACACTTCCTCTCATGTTAAACATGTGCATTATGAATATGATCATAGTTAATCATACATATCTTCCTTATATGATGATGAGATAAAAGAATGATATTGATGCTAAAATAACCCTGTTATGTTACTTTATGAATATTTTCTAGATCATAAATGCAATATTATGTCGAGCTTGTGTATCACATGTAAAGTGGTGTTGTTAAGCCTTGTTATAAGGCATGAAAAGATAATGATGATATTGCAGGGAACGGTATGATGGTCTTAATGACCTTTGGGTATAGTTAAGCCCTGAATGAGGTATACTCATCTTCATGAGGTGATAAGGGTTAGAACCATGGAATAAATGTAACACCCTTGACCTGGATGTTTGGATAGCCCTAGAAGCTTTGCTTAAGTAAGTTTCTTATAACCTTGTCTTAATCTTTTAAAAAGTAATTAACACTTGAGAAGAGTTTATTTCTCAATTTTGAACTTATTTGCAAATTGTTTGTGCCTTATATGATAACTTTGGTAAGAATTGCAATTCACCCAAATACAGGGTTTATGTGCAATCTATCACCTCTAGAATGTTCCTTCTCTCTCTTAGTATCAACTAGAGGAAAGAGAAAGAAGGGGGCTCCTTGTTTGAGTCTTGGTTGAATGATAACACTCTTTGAGGTGAAAGAACCAAAGAAGTGTTGAGTGTCTTAGGTTGTATAGAGTTTTGAAGTGTATATGGGAGTGCCTATCAACTTGGAAGCCATAGAGGATGTCCCATATCAGTTTGCTAAACTTTGAAGGTGTTTATGATGGGATAAGCACTTCAAGTAGGTGAAACCTAATGGTTTGCATGTTCCTTACAAAAGTGGTATCGGTTTGCACATAAATCAAGATTGGGTGATGATATCTTGTCAAGCAAGATACCCAAATGGTCGATATCATGCCTATGCATTATCCTCAAAAGCTTTTCATGGCAAGATAATTATGGTTGCATGAAGTTACCATGCATGGACATGTGTCACTTAAGTGCACATAGTGATGAAACCTTATACACACTCTCTTCCATGAACCTCAACTATATATACCTTTCTTTTCACCTCTTCGTAAACCTTTTGACTCCTTTACTACTTCTTGCTTGGAGGACGATCCTAGGAGCTCAAAGAAAAAAGAGAAGGTCGAGCATCTTGCCTATGGTGAAGCCATGATCATCTTCAACCTTGGAAAGACTATGCTTCTTGGATCATGATTCTTTCCTTCTCTTCTTTCTTCACCAAATTCCTAACTATGGTATCTTGTTTCATAGAGAAGTGTTGTGATCGAGTCTTAGACTTTTGATAAATCATCTTCAACCTTGGAAGGTGGATCTTTAAAGCTTGAATCTCTTGAGTTGATCTTGAGGTGAGTTATATAACTTGAAGCCAATTTTATTATTATTCACTTTCTATCATGCAATACTTGGTGATTCCTTTTCTACTTCGATTTTCCTATTTCAATGATGGTTATATGAATTCTAATGAAAATATAGGGCTTCTACCCATGAACTAAAGTAGTTATGGACGAAGAGTTTGAGCTTGAAGATGATGAAACCGATATGTACAAACTGATATTGGTTTGTGAGAAACCCTAACCCGATACAAGGGTATAAGTATGGAAACCGATACATATGAACTCCTATCCTTTTGGGCTGATTTCTTGAGTAGGATTACTCTTGTCTTAAGTGTTTAACCTTTCACCTAATGCTAAGAATATGGAAGGCAGATATCTATAAGATATACAAGTTGACACATATGTTTGCACCATAACATGGATGGCTGATATGACTTGTGATGCTTTAAAGCAATATGTTGTTGATATGTCAATATGTTAGTTGTTCTAAAAATGATATGCCTCAAAGGCGTTAGCTTATCATGACCAAGAGATTTCTAGTGAAGATAGAATATCAAATGGTGATACTTTGGTTGAGTATAGAGGCCGACATGGTCTACTCTAACCCTAAATTCGATACACACACAATCCAATATTCCTTTTTACTCAATGCATGTGTGATGGGTGATACCCTTAGTCCGACATACTTTTTGAAAGCATAGACAATACTTTCTTAGAAGCGTTGGCCGATACACAAAGTAGTGTTCAGGTCGATAGGTGCTAAAGCTAGGGAATTGAATGAGGGTTCATCCAATATATACAATATAAACCCTAGAGGTCGATATCCTATAATGAGAAATGGTTGATACTCAAAGGGATACCAAGGCCGACACACTAGTTTTTGTTGAGTGTCCGATACTCTAAGTTGAAGGGGTGTTTGATACCCTAGTTGTTGTTGAGTGGTTGATACCATAGTTGTTGTTCAGTGGCTGATACTCTAAGTTGAAGGGGCAGCTGATACCTTAGTTGATGTTGAGTGGCCAATACCCTAAGTTGATGAAGAGGTCGATGCCCTAGTTGAAGGTGACACCGATATACAAGGGGTTGAAGTGGACAATACCCTAGTTGTTTATTGGGTGATCGATACACTAGTTGGTTGAGGTGGTTGATATATAATATGATGGTATGGATGATACACACCAGAATACTTTATGGCCGATACACCTCAAGAACCATACAAACGATACCACTCTAAGAATATCTAAACTGATAGAATTTGATATGCTTTGTCTGACACAAGTAGATGTGTCTTGGCCGACACAAGTATATGTGTCTAGGCCGACACAAGTGATGTGTCTAGGCCGATACAAAGATCAGAATGAAGGTTGATGCACCTTGATGAGTGGAGGCCGATACACCTTGATGAGTGAAGGTTGATCCATCTTGAATATAATCAATGAATGCATCATGAAAGTAATGAGATGAATACACTTTAGTAAGTGTAGGTTGATAACCCTAAAGAAGGTTAAATGAATGTAATAAGTATGTTGAAGTCAATATCCTAGTAAGGATGAGAAAGAAATGTGTACCTCATATTGATAATCAATTGATGATATTTGATTAAGTATGCTTGAACAATTATGGCAACTAAATAGCTCTTATAATGTGAAGAAGGGTTGATTGATAAATATGCATTTGGAAACCCTAAATCAGTTACAAGGGAAAGCCCTAACCCTAATTATGAGATGGTTGCAATTTGAATAATTCTCTTTATGGCATGGTCATGATAAATTCTTGATATTGCATTTGCTATGAAATCCTTACCATGCAAGTATTATGAGATGGTAAACATAGCCAGGTATGAGCTATGATGATTTAATATTATACATATTATATAAGGCCTTGTGAGCCATGTGATATACTTGTACAACAAGTATGATTTATATATGGGTCTGATGAACTAGAGTTGGTTATTACCTAATGAGAGGTGATATTGTTCAATAATGAACTGAGGGTTTGATACCCAAACATATTATCATGATAATGATAATGGTGAAAGGATGAGACTCCGAATAAAGTATTCAGGGGACTGAGATCCCAGGATAAGTGTAATTAGATATGTACTAATTGATATAAGATCTCTTGAAAATATGTTACACTTTTCTATATAGAATATATCTATAATTCATGCTTGTAACTTGATTGATGCTAAAAGATATTGTAATGCACTTAATCTATCAAGTAAACTAAAAATGTAGTTGCCCTAACCATAGAATCATTCAGTGTCAGGATCTACTGAATTATGAAACGAGTTTTACTTGGAGTGCATATCTTTGAATATGCAAGGGTGCAAGGCGAGTATTACCTTGCTTCCTTCAAACCCCATGATTTGGCCTTGAGCCATTTTCCTAAAAAAGAGTGCAGTTGTAGGTCGTAGCTCTAATGCAACATCGGGATTGGCGGTAAAGCCATACCCCCAGAAGAGTATGGCTACAAGCCATGACTCAAGATATACAAGTAGGATTGACTATAGGTCATACCCTGGACAGAGAACATGCTACGTGTTCTATCTCTATAGTGAAGAGCCTCTTTACACCAGGTTAGATAAAATACAGAATGACTCATAATGTCACTGCAACTCTCGTACTGACTGAGAAAGGAGTGGTTGTGGATTCCGACTCTTCCATAGATCTATATGGTACTGATGATAACTTCTCAGTGGTCAATTGGAGATGGAATGTATATTCCCATCTCCGCATGGCATAATAAGATGGAATTTTTAAAGATGTAATCAATTATGTATCATATTTGTCTAAGGACCAAATATGGAAACATTGGTTGATGTCTTGCTTTGGTTTTATACTATTTAGTTTATAACAGTTATACATGTTCTTCGTATTCCTTTTAAAAGATTAAATGATCTATTGCTCAATTGTAGATATCTGAACTAATAAGATGATGAGACTACTCTAGTCTCCATAATATCAGTAGTTATACTTATTTAATTCAGTATAGGTTTCTTTTGCTCTCATTCATAAAAGTTTAACTGTGATAATAATACTATTGGCAGAGTGTTATATCTCTTGCTGGGACAAGTTGTCTCACCTTGTGGGTTCCACAACTTTTTAGGTGGACATGCACAAAAGGGTAAAGATCGTGCAACAAAGAGTGGGTAGCAATAGCCAAAACAACAGTAACAACTCAGGTTGAGTGTGCTGCTATGTGTGTTGTAGATATAAAGTCATATGTGTCGTCCATGTACTCTCCTTTGGGAGATAGTGTGTAAAGAGTTTTATAATTGATCTGAGATTTTGGCTAGTACGTCTCGATGCATGATGTTGCTTTTGTGTATGTTTTGGTAAAGCAATTATTATCTCAAATCCTTGCAAGGTGATGAAACAATGTATGTACAAGTAAACCATGATATATATATGGTTTGGTTCTTTTGAAAAAGAGTTTCCTGGTATTGGATCTCTTGGTAAAAAGGTTTTAATTTTAAGTTATTTTTGGTAATCCATCATTAATGATTATTATGTATAGTTTTGTGTGATTAAGTTGTCGGTTGGATAGTGGTTGTCACAGTAATATGATAGGAAATTGTGTATTGTGGCAACATGATGTCAAGTGTGAACTCATGTGTGGTAATGAATAGTACTATGTGGTAATTGTGACCACGCATTATGTTTCATAGGTTTTATATCTTTTAGAATTGTTATATATCAATGCTTGCTAGAAATAAATCAGGGTTTGTATGTCCACTGGTTTGCTAAAGCCTTAATTCACCCAATTGATGTAACAAATCAAGTGAAACCCTAATCATGTAGTTTCCATGTCCATAGATCCATCTTCAGAGTCAGACATGTTGGATGGTGAAACGAGTAACTCCTACGGGAAACTTGGAGCACATACTATTGAGTATGTGGGGTAATAGTTATCCTGACATCAAGTGGTTGAGGGTGATTGTGGCCATCTGTAGCCTCAGATCATGCCTTGAAATTGTGATATGTGATATGTGATGATAGTAGAGCAATTGCAGAATGACTATGTGTGAGCCTATTCATTTACATTGCCTACATTTTTGGATGGTCATGTGTGAGTCGATCCCTCTAGCGATGTGACATGTACCAAGGCATGCTAGTTGTTCAGCTCACTATATGTCACTGCTGGCAGTTGACTATTATGTCTCTATGTTGTTTCTATTATTGACAGAGAGGGTGAGGTCATGGAACCTGACTCTTCCATAGACCTTGTATGGAACCATCGGTAGCCCTTTGTAGGGGGCGATTGGATTTGGGCGGTATGGCTAAAATCCTCAGGATAAAATAATAAAAGATGTAATAAGCCATGTATCATATCTATGTAGGGTTATACACAAAATGATTCATGTTGCATGACAACTCTTATTTTCCCTATTTACGTAAGGACAATGTATGGGATAAAGATAGAAAGTAAATATGATTATATTTCAAATATGCTCATAATGTTGATATGCTCATGTTGTAGATATGCTCATGATGTAGACATGTTTATACTACTAAACTTGTTTATGATATCAGTCATGTTCATGTTGAATAGATATATTTCCATTGTTGATTATGATTATGATATCAGTCACCGAGTGATGTTAAATGTGCTATATTTCTAGTCGTGTATTTGTAATTGAAGATTCCTATATTGTTAATCATGATTACGTAGATAGTTATGCTTTTGGTCTTAGCCCTACTTATTATGTAGATCTGTTCAATTTGGTAGACATGATAACGTTATAGTCATGCTTATGTTGCTAGTCTTATTTATGATGATAGAGATGATATGTTACTAGAATTGTTTATAATGTTAGTCAGGCACATGCCACTAGATTGTTTATACTATTAGCAATGCATTTATTGATAATCTAGATAATGATGATAGCTATTTGTCAGTACCTTTATGTACTTTGGTAATCATCATTGTTACTAGCTTTTCCATCTTACATGCTTAAATTTTCTTAAATAGTTTAACTACTTAATCTGTTGTAATCAATAAATGTTATTGGAGGTTATACATCTTTTTGGGGCATGGGTCTCACTCCGTGGTTCACCACAACTTTTTAGGTAAACGATAGCAGTGGCAGAAAACTCATGGCATCAAAGAATAACTTTGAATTTGATCCTCAAGTGAGTTATTATATGTCTAGAGTGTCTTTGAGTCATCCCTATACTCTCAGGTCTGGGTAGAAAAGTTTGTAAATGATGTTTCAACCGCATCAAATTTTAGTAACATGACACATGCTTGATCAAGTAACAGATGTGGAACGTTTCCTATGTAATGTATATGTAGCGGTTGAGGCCATGGAACATTTGTAAAAGATTTTTGGTATAAATGAATACAAGCGAGTTGTTAAACTCATGTGCAATATTTCAAAGCATGTTATTATGATTGAAATCGGTTTTAGTTTACCTATTTTTATAGATTTGATGAACTAGTCATCGCGTGTGTTTGGTGTTTTGAGTAATTTCGATTGGTGTAAATGGGTGTTATAAAAAGTATTAAGGAATTTTGTTCTGATCGAGGCAGAGAAAACTTAAACCAAGAGTTTGAGGGACTTCTGTAAGACCTAGGTATCATATCAAAATGTACTCCACCTAGAACACCACAACACAATGGTGTATCAAAAAGAAGGAAGCACACATTACTTGATATGGTGCGATCTATGATGAGTTTTTTTGATCATCTGTCTTCTTTCTGGATGTATTCTCTAGTTACTGCAACATTTTCACTTAACATCATACCATCTAAACCAACTCAAAATACACCATATGAGATATGGTATGGGAAATGTCTCGATGTGTCTTTTACGAAGATTTGGGGATGTGAAGGTTATGTCAAGAAAATGTTTCCTGAAAAGCTTATACCCAATTTTGATAAATGTTATTTAGTTGTATATACCAAAGAAACCAGGGGATACTACATTTACACTCCATCTGACAACAAAGTGTTTGTTGCCAGGGCTGGTGTATTCCTTGAAAAGGAATTCATTTCTAAAGGAATATTGGGAGAAAAGTAGAACTCAAACAGGTTCAAGACCAACAACAAAACATTGAACCTATAGAGGTACAAGAGGAACAAGGAGACTCACAAATTGTTGTGGAATCTCAAATTCATCATGTAACACAAGAACCTCATAGATCTAGTAGGACATGCCTTGAGCCTGAAATATTTGGTTATCTCGTGACTCAAGAAGGTGTGAGTTGGTCATAGATGATGAGACAACAACATACCTAGAAGCTACTAAGGGACGAGAGTCTGAGAAATGGCTTGAGGCCATGAGATCTAAGATGGAATCCATGTACACCGACAAGTTATGGACCTTGGTGGATCCACCTGAAGGGGTAAAACCCAAAGGGTGTAAGTGGGTCTTCAAGAAGAAGACCGACATGGATGGTAATGTACAAACCGATAAGGGCATATTGGTTGCAAAAGGTTTCAAACAAGTTCAAGGTGTTGACTATGATGAAACTTTTTCACTAGTTTCCATGTTTAAATCCATCAGGATCATGCTTGCCATTGTAGCTTATCTTGACTATGAGATTTAGCAGATGGATGTTAAAACCTCATTCCTTAATGAGAATCTTCTTGAGGATGTTCACATGACACAACATAAGGGTTTTATAAATCCAAAGGAATCAAATAAAGTCTGTAAGATATAAAGGTCGAGCTATGGATTGAAGAAAGCATCTCAGAGATCGAATCTCCATTTTGACGAGGCATTCAAAGAGTTTGGCTTTAGTCAAAATGAAGACGAACCTTGTATGTACAAGAAGGTTAGTGGGAACATAATTGTATTCCTCATATTGTATGTAGATGACATACTATTGATGGGGAATGACATTCCTATTTTATAGATGGTAAAGATCTGGATAGGCAATACATTCTCTATGAAATACATAGGCGAAGCATCCTATATCTTAGGAATCAAGATCTATAGAGATAGATCTAGAAGGCTTCTCAGACTAAGTCAGAGCACATACATTGACAAAGTGTTGAAGAGTTTCAGCATGGAGAACTCAAATAGAGGAAACCTATCCATGTCTCATGGTGTCAGCATCTCTAGATCTCAATATCCAGTTCTTGTGAAGAAAGGGAACGCATAAGTAAGATTCCATATGCATATGCAATTGGATCTATCATGTACACAATGTTGTGTACTCGTCTAATTGTCTCGTATGCCTCGAGTATGATGAGAAGATATCAGTTAGATCCCGGTGAGAGTCATTGGACTGCCGTGAAGAATATTGTTAAGTACTTGATAAGAACTAAAGATCATTTTCTTATCTACGGTGGTAAGGAAGAGTTGGTGGTAAAGGGTTACAATGATGCGAGCTTACAAATTGACAAAGATGATTATCGATCACAATTAGGGTTTGTGTTTTGCCTCAACAACAAAGCTATGAACTGGAAGAGTTCCAAGCAAGAGACAGTTGCAGATTCTACCATAGAGGATGAGTATATTGCCCAATGCAACAAAGGAAGTTGTTTGTATCAAAAAGTTCATCAATGAACTTGGGGTGGTTCCAAGCATCTATGATGTTGAGCTATATTGTTACAACAATGGAGTTATTGTACAATCTAAAGAACGCAGATCACATCATCTTTCCAAGCTATACAAAGGTGGTTCCATCTCATACAAGAATTCATACATTAAGGAGATGTGAAGATTCACAGAGTACCAACCGCATGCAATGTGGTTGACCCCTTCACAAAAGCACTTTCGCAGTAGAAGCATGAAGGTCATGTTAGACCACTTGTGATTAAGTTCATGGGTGATTGGCTCTAAGTGCAAGTGGGAGTTTGTTGGTATGTATGCCTAGAAAGCCAGTCATAAGATAATTGTAATGGCATATCTTATAAATGATTTGATTAATAATAAAGGCAATCTTCCAATTTATTCTATTTTATTCAGCTATGAGATAATGATGTAACATAATAAATGTCTAAAGAATGATATTACTCAAAGATGTATGTCTTCGGGTTGAGGACCTGAACAATGAGATCATACAGATGTTAAGAGTATATGTATTCTTGTTATGACCCCGATCTGATGTTATTGTTGAAGGTTGATAGACAACAATAATACTTAAGACTATAGTATGTGTTGGTTGCTAACAGAATCTCATTAGTCATGATATGTGATATCAAACCAAAGACATAGATGCTTGTTAGAGAACAGTGTATCAGACAGACCCACTTTGAGAGTGATACATAGAAACATTGAATGGTGATCAAAATACTCTCATAGTGATGGTGATGATTGTGGAACTTAGACCAAAAAGTCACTACACTCATCACATGTCATTCGATGTACTTTGACATCATCCACGATGACCTTGAATAAGGGTTTCCATAAAGGTGGTACTCGAGTGGATCGTGACACATGGGGATGATTGTGAGTTATGTAGATGGGATTTGTCTCTCCTACAGGAGTATGATATCCTAGACACTTGATAAGCAAGACTAAAAAATATGTGGCCATGCTCATGTGAGTCAATATATGATTTGAGCTTACATATATCTCAAACAATCTGCTCTAGTTCAAGGAACACAGACTAAATGTTGAAGAGAGTGACGATTCCATGCCTCGAGTTCAATCTGGATATCAATGACAAAGGAACTATAGAAACACTATAGCACCAATCATAGATTGTAGGTTGAAGTTGTTCTCCAACTTCCCAAAAAACTTGGGTAGCAATGATGTGTTTCTAGATACCTATCATTGCTTGTGATGTCATAAATTAGTTATGGACATTCACTGCCAACGTAACTTGTAAATTATAGGGCCACACACATTGGATACACATGGAATAGGATTTTATTGATGAATGAAGTTTAAACTTGACACTAAAGAGTTAGGTATTCAATTTAAACAACAATGGTTGAATGGTGACTTATTGGACTGTGAACTGACTAGTTCAATGGTTGGACCAATAAATTCAAGTGTCAAGTTAGTTGAACCAACATTGGCAATCAGATGCATGAGATGTTCGGTTCAACAAGTGAACCAATTGGATCAGATCTATGAACCAACTAGTTGGTTGATTAATTTGATTACATCAAGAATTATTGTTATTGTGCTTTAATCAGATATTAATTGCCAATATAATTGTGATTGGGAAATATGTTGAAACGATCAATTCAAGGGTTGAACCTATCAACTTGTATGCCAACCGACCAGTTCACCTCTAAATTGACCATTTTGCCATTCGTAGGATGCAAAAATTCATGAAATTTTATCCCCTTCGACTCCCACTCGGACTAGAACTCTTGATCCTGACTTTCCTATAAATAGAGGGGTAGTCGAGGCTTTCTAGAGACGCAACAATAAGCTTTAACAATTGTTGTCTTCTCTGGTTTTGGTAACCCAGAGAACCTGAGAAACTCCTACCCGTCAAACGGAGGGATAACAAGGGAGAGATAATTGGGAGAGCAAATAGGTGGTAGCATGCTGACTAGAAGGAATAACTCTGTAACACCCTTGACCTGGGTTTTTGGATAACTATAGAATATTTGCTTAAGTAAGTTTCTTAGAACCTTGTCTTAATCTTTTGAAAAGTAATTAAGACTCGAGAAGAGTTTATTTCTCAATTTTGAACTTATTTGCAAATTGTTTGTGCCTTATATGTTCACTTTGGTAAGAATTGCAATTCACCCAAATAAAGGGTTTATGTGTAATCTATCACCACTAGAATTTTCCTTCTCTCTCTTAGTATTGACCAGAGGAAAGAGAAAGAATAGGGCACCTTGTTTGAGTCTTGGTTGAATGATAACACTCTTTGAGGTGAAAGAACAAAAGAAGTGTTGAGTGTCTTAGGTTGTATCGAGTTTTGAAATGTATATGGGAGTCCATATCGGCTTGGAAGCCATAGAGGAGGTCCCATATCGGTTTGCTAAACATTGAAGGTGTTCATGACGGGCTAAGAACCTCAAGTTGGTGAAACCTAACGATTTGTATGCACATAAAGCAAGATTGGGTGATGATATCTTGTCGAGCAAGATACCCAAATGGTCGATATCATGCCTATGGATTATCCTTAAGAGTTTTGCATGGCAAGATAATTATGGTTGCATGAAGTTACCATGCATGGACATGTGTCACTTAAGTGCACATAGTATTGACACCTTATACACACTCTCTTTCATGAACCTCAACTATATATACCTCTCTTTTCACCTCTTAGTAAACCTTTTGACTCCTTTATAGCTTCTTGCTTAGAGGACAATCCTAGGAGCTCAAGGGAAAAAGAGAAGGCCGAGCATCTTGCCTAAGGTGAAGCCATGATCATCTTCAACCTTGGAAAGACTATGCTTCTTTGATCATGATTCTTTCCTTCTCTTATTTCTTCACCAAATTCCTTACTATGGTATCTTATTTCATAGAGAAGTGTTGTGATCGAGTCTTGGACTTTGGATAAATCATCTTCAACCTTGGAACATGGAGCTTCAAAGCTTGAAGCTCTTGAGTTGATCTTGAGGCGGGTTATATAACTTGAACCCAATTTTATTATTATACACTTTCTACCATGCAATACTTGGTGATTCCTTTTCTACTTTGATTCTCTTATTTAAATGATGGTTCTATGAGTTCTAATGAAAATATAGGGTTGTTGTCCATGAACTAGAGTAGTTATGGATGAAGAGTTTGAGCTTGAAGATGATGAAACTGATATGCACAAACCAATATTGGTTTGTGGGAAACCCTAACCCGATACAAGGGTACAAGTATGGGAATTGATACATATGAACTCCTATCCTTTTGGGTTAATTTCTTGAGTAGGATTACTATTCTCTTAAGTGTTTAACCTTTCACCTAATGCTAAGAATATGGCAGGCTGATATCTATAAGATATCCAAGTTGACACATCTGTTTGCACCATAACATGGATGGCCGATATTACTTGTGATGCTTTAAAGAAATATGTTGTTGATAGGCCGATATGTTAGTTGTTCTAAAAACGATATGCCTCAAAGGGATTAGCTTGTCATGACCAAGAGATTTCTAGTGAAGATAGAATATCAAATGGTGATACTTTGGTTGAGTATAGAGGCCGACATGGTCTACTCTAACCCTAAATCCAATACACTCACAATCCAAAATTCCTTTTTACCCAGTGCACGTGTGATGGCCAATACCCTTAGCCTGACATACTTTGTGAAAGTATAGACAATATGTAAAAGACTGGATTTCTGGCTTAATTTTGAGGATGAAATTTCCAATAAGGTGTGTAGGATGTGATAGACTGAACTTTTAGAATCTTCAAATGTTCAATGACATAGGTAAATTCATGTGGGTTGAGTAATTTAAAGTAATTCCAAGTAACTTGATAAAGCATGAATATTATTTTGTATTGAAATCATGATGGTAATTCTTAAGTTTATGACTTTTTCAGAATTTAATTGAGTGGGAAATGGTTGAGTTTTGGGACCAAGATTTGGGAGATATGTATGGTATGATAACAAAAGGCTATGTTCATGGTTTCATAACTCTTGATATTCCTAGATGGAGTTACTTAGGTACGAATATAGCGATGATGTGCTTTTTAGATACCATGCATCAAGGTCTAATATCTTCCAACCATAAGTTGTGATACACCTAGTTTGGTTAGGTGGATGTGACCTGTGCATGAACGAGAAACAGATCGGCCTTCACGAGAGCTCATCTTATCCCTTAGATATCATCGGACGGTGTTTCACTCTCCTCTTACCTTCAGTCAAACGTGAGACGTGGGGAAGGACAAGGCAACAACTTCCCATCACCGCACGATGTGGTCATGGCTTTGAGAACGTGGATAAGAACCGAGACAAGGGAGGGAGTCTCACCTCCCCATCTGTACTAGTTATCAATCGCACCTCACATATGGGGAGCATCGTGAGAGGAAGTCGTTAGAGTAGAAGACTGGAAGCGTGAAAAGAGGACCAAAGGAAGAACCATGGCGGTAGCAAGATTAGTGATGAGGAGGCCCGAACACCCTGGGATAGAGCCACGATGGCAAGCCTGAGCATGGATCCACGCCAATGCTTGAGAGGAGATGCGAAGTGGCGTCGAACCCTTACGGCGGCCAGAGTAGACGGGATTGCGTCGGCGGCACACAAGACCCATGGAGCCCAGGATGAAGATGGAGGGGGATGTCAAAGGAAGCACATAGATAGGGAGAATAGGGGAGAACCACCAAGACCTAGCTCTCGCGATCGCCGTTCCTCCTTGCTCAAGCCACGACGGTGCTTGAGAACGCAGTCAGAGGCACCTGAGTCATGGACACAGAGGAGGAAGGAGACCGTAGCGGCAGTGCCTTGGGCAGAGTAGTCCCTTCAGCTACAGCAGTCCATGAGAGAGAGCAGGTGCATGCTCAGTGTGAAGGCAGGGAAGAGGAGGACTCACAGATCCAGCCGTAGAGGAGCTCCGCAGAGCCCTAGCCCCAACGGCAGCACCAAGAACACCCACGGATGCAGGCGGCAGTGGCAGTTTGCAAAAGTGAGAAAGAGAGATAGGGATGTGTCGAGTCTTTGTGATGGTCGGAGTGGGCTAGGAGAAGATGATGCAACCACGGCGACACCATGAGCAGGCCACAGCGACGCCCGCTGTTCCAGCAGACGACGCACACAAACGTTGCGAGATAGAGAAGAAGGCGTTTTGGCCAAACCCATTTGAACTGGGTTCATCAGACGAGAACCAGATGGACCTCCTGCCCCCAAGCCTTGAGCCACGCCCTTGAGACCACATGGCGAGTTCTGAGTGGCCGAGAAAAGGTAAAATCCTCATATATGCTTAGATCTTAGATAAATCATAGAAAATAGCTCCGATGTCCGAAAAATACAAATAATATACCAAAATTCTCAGAAAAATGCATAGCACAAGATGGAACAATAATATCAGGCTTTTGATGCATTAATATCAGTGATAATATGTAAGATGTGAAATGCTCATAGGATGGATAATAAATATCAAACATCGACCAAAAATTATGAGAAAATACCAATAAGTGACAAATCATATCTGTAATCCATCCGATGTCAGTAATCATGATGTTGATACACGAAATCATGTAATTTACTCCATATGGCTGGTTAGGGCTAATAACCCTAAATAATATGTAATTAATGCATACATGCTCAATAAATGATGAAATTTACAGAGTAAGCTCATATCAGTATCTGGAACCTCATAATTAAATATGAGATCAATATGATACACATAATCTATGTTATACGATTATGTTTGCTCTTAATGTGATATAAACCCTAATTTGAGTAATGCATGTAACCTAGGGTTAACGTGTGACATAATGATAATATGTTTAGATGATGAACTTTGATAATGAGACATGATCTGGAAAGTGACATCAGTATGATAAATCTAAGATAAGAAGACAAGTAATAATGTATATAACATAATGAGATAGGCAAACCCTAAAATGGATATAAATAGGGTTAATGATGATGAGAACCTGATGATCGTATGTGATCTTATCTTTATCAGGGTTTGACCTGGGATATATAGTTGACTTGAGGAATATGTGATGATTAGGTTTCTCTTGATCAAGGTACGCTATTACCTCTTACTTGACCTATTATACAATATGCTTGTGTTATATGAGTAGTAAAATACTTGCCATATGGTATTGGATGAAATGATTATTCTTGTATGATATCTTGCTTGATTTTCCATACTTATGGCTATGAACACATGAAACATAAGATATCGGATCCATCATATGATAGCACTAAACTCTTTGGTAGTACAGTGCTTTGAAGTGATCTCAAACTCTTTAGTAGTAGATCACATGTGTTAGATCTCAATCTCGTTGGTAGTAGATCACACGTTAAATGATCTCAAACTCTTTGGTAGTAGATCATAAGGCCTAAAAACATCAGATCCCTTGGGGGCAGATGTACGAGATATATGATGGAAATTATGCTTAAAATATGTGTTCTCTTTTGTTAATGAATATCTCTGTGCAAGTATACGCTTTTCTTATATTCTTCTATTACTGCCAAGTATATTAGTTTTATCTTATTGCCAAGATATGATGAGAGGTGTATAAAAGACACGTAGGCGTACTCAGTACAATATTCTTGAATATTGTGCTGACGTGTACCGCATGGAATCTTTTGTATAGGTTATGGTTATGCTCTTGTAGATCCAAGATAGTTGAGAGTTGTATAGTGAGCTGATGTACAGGTGGACTTGTTGTCTTAAGATCATGTTGTTTAGATGTAGTACATGTATATGTTATAGTTTTCTGTTCAATATGTAATATCAAATGTTGTAACAATTCATGTTGTAATTATATGTTGAATGGTGAACATGCGTTGTGGTTTGTTTATTGTTCATGTATATGTGCTACTGTTGTTTCCTTCTGACTCCCTTGATTTTCTTCTTCTTAGCCTTGTGTGGGATGTTTAAATTGGGATTCTCACTGAGGTGTAATTTGTACGTCACACATCAGATTAAGTTTTAGAAAATCTGGGGACGTCACAGGTGGTATCAGAGCATGAACAATAGCAAAGCCTGACATTTACTCATTGTGCAAATCAAAACTAAAGAACCTTGAACTTAAAAACATCTTTAGGGTTAGATTAGTCATCTTTTAGAGACTAGATCTGACCTAACCTCTAGGTTAGCACCTAGATGTCTGAGAACTAGGTCTAGACTGGTGCTTGTTGAGTAGCAAGTCCTTAGATGTCATTCTTTCCTTGTAGTGCAACGGTATGGGACGTTGCACTATTTGGAAATGACGTGCATCAAGGGAAGAGAAACCCTAGACATATGGCGCTCGTTGTCTAGAGTAGCTACGCTAATCTACACCATGTTATCACCCTTTTCACTAGTTTTCATGACACTGGACTCTCTACTATGTGTGGGACACTCGTTTCTGGATTTGGTTTTTGATTCCAAACGGATCGAACCTCGATAGTTTTCTCTGACACTTGTTTTATCGGAGAAAAACTATATAATATTTTATTATGTATATGTATTACAAAAATGTGTCCCCACACATGTACGAGTAGGAGGTGGTCATGCAACCTAAGTGGAAGTGATGACATCAGTCTAGAAGAGAGAGTAGTTCTAGATTAGATGTCTAGAGCCTTGTTGGATATATATATATATATATATATATATATATATATATATATATATATATGATAGATGGAATAGATGATATAAGTTTTGATGATATGATGTAAGTTGATAGAGATGATGTAAGATGGTCATGATGATTTATGTTTGTCTTTGATGACTTAAGTTTTGTTTTTGGATTTGAGATAAGTTTTGATGATGCAAGTAACTAGGATTTTATGAGATAAGATGTCTTAAGTTAAGACAAGGTTGTGAGTCAGCATGAGCCTCAAGATCTTTTACGAAGGAGGACCTCTAGTGTTAGGACCAGTTTTAGGGTTAACTCCAGAGAGAGTGAGACCCATTGGGAGAAGGTCAGAGAACCTAGACTCCAAGATATGAGAATTATGAGATATGTGATATGATATGTCCTAAGCTAGACTACTCCTGAGTGATTGAGTTGAGTTGCTTTATGCATGATTCCTATAGTCTTGTTGCACCCTAGATGTCCTTGGGAGGACCAAACCCTAGAGATAGAGAGAGGCTGGTTATATATGTGCATGTGAACATGAATATGAGTGCCTACCATCTGGGTGAGGGAGAGAGCCCAAGACCCTGGAGGAGGTAGCTATGTTAGCTTATGAGAAGCCTCATGCTCGGGTTGGTGGTTTCCCATATGGGAATTTAGTGGTGTGTATATAAGAGGAAGAGAGAGTTGAGAAATAATTTTCATGATAAGAGTATGTCATAGCATGTTTGGTTTGTGCTTATGTGGCTAGAGCTTGTAAAGCTATCACCAGTACCAATGAGGTAGACTTGGCAACCCTAGATGAAAGAGGGAAGATAAAGTTTTGGTTTATGAGATACTCATAGAGTTGAGTTAGCTCAAAGAGTTTGAGCATGACAGTACCCTCATGATACGGGTTAGGAGAACCTCAACTGGACTAGATGAAGTTTGATATATGTTTAATAAGCCACTCACATAAGTTTTTTTATCACAACCATAATATAATATATATAAGGATGCGTTCAAATCTCAAGATGTGATATGTAGACATGATGTGATGGAAACCTAGATATGGTTTAATAGATGTTAACACATATATGGTTAACCGTGTACACGAATAATGATGATAATGTGATAATTGTTGGTTAATCTTGTGATGAAGTCACTAATAAATGTATCAATTTATTTCGAGTAATGAAATAAGATCATATGAATGAAACATGCTATAAGAGGTATTAATCTGAGTGCTTAACAAATATGGAAGATATTGTTTGACAGCTAGCACAACATAATGATTATGACACCTTAATATGACCTAGATGGATAAAGTGGGTTAAATATAGTTAACGCTCTCCTAAAAGGCATATGTTAATGTTGAACATGTTCTAATAATTAGCTCAATTAAATGTTGATGACACATTGATATTATGGGTTAACCTTTCTTAACTCCTTTAGAACATGGTAATATGATGTGGGAATCTTAATGCATGAGTTAAGATAAGGAAGCAAATCTAACATATGAGATATGTAATGACATAACCTAAGCTTCTAAACCCTTGTTTGAGCCTTTTATGGAGTGAGGTTTCACCCTTGATGCTTTTGAAACCTCTTAATATTGCTTTGGATACATGGTTCTAGGTAACCTTTGCAGATATGTTACACATAGAATGGTGCCTACATGTGGATGAGAGCAAGATAAGGTTTTCCCTGGAAGTATGAGTATGGTTTACTTTTGAGGATGAAAGTTCTTTTAAGATGTATATGATGTGAAAGTCTGGATTTCTGGCTTAATTTCGAGGACGAAATTTCCAATAAGGTGTGTAGGATGTGCTAGACTAAACTTTTAGAATCTTCAAATGTTCAATGACATAGGTCAATTCATGTGGTTTGAGTAATTTAAAGTAGTTCCAAGTAATTTGATAAAGCATGGATATTATTTGATATTGAAATCATGATGGTAATTCTTAAGTTTATGACTTTTTCGGAATTTAATTGAGTGGGAAATGGTTGAGTTTTGGGACCAAGATTTGGGATATATGTATGGTATGATAACAAAAGGCTATGTTCATGGTTTCATAACTCTTGATATTCCTAGATGGAGTTACTTAGGTACGAATATAGCGATGATGTGCTTTTTAGATACCATGCATCAAGGTCTAATATCTTCCAAACATAAGTTGTTATACACCTAGTTTGGTTAGGTGGATGTGACATGTGCATGAACGAGCAAAAGATTGGCCTTCACGAGAGCTCATCTTATCCCTTAGATATCATCGGACGGTGTTGCACTCTCCTCTTACCTTCAGTCAAACGTGAGACGTGGGGAAGGACAAGGCAACAACTTCCCGTCACCGCACGATGTGGTCATGGCTTTGAGAATGTGGATAAGAACCGAGATGAGGGAGGGAGTCCCACCTCCCCATCTGTACTAGTTATCAATTGCACCTCACATATGGGGAGCATCATGAGAGGAAGCCGTTAGAGTAGAAGACTGGAAGCGTGAAGAGAGGACCAAAGGAAGAGCCATGGCGGTAGAAAGATTAGTGACGAGGAGGCCCGAACACCCTGGGATAGAGCCACGGTGTCATGCCTGAGCATGGATCCACGCCAATGCTTGAGAGGAGATGCGAAGCGGCGTCGAACCCTTGCGGCGGCCGGAGTAGACAGGATTGCGTCGGCGGCACACAAGACCCATGGCGCCCAGGATGAAGATGGAGGGGGATGTCAAAGGAAGCACATAGACAGGGAGAATAGGGGAGAACCACCAAGACCTAGCTCCCGCGATCGCCGCTCCTCCTTGATCAAGCCACGACGGTGCTTGAGAACGCAGTCAGAGGCGCCTGAGTCATGGACACAGAGGAGGAAGGAGACCGCAGCGGCAGTGCCTTGAGAAGAGTAGTCCCTTCAGCAGCGGCAGTCCATGAGAGAGAGCAGGCACATGCTCAGCGTGAAGGCAGGGAAGAGGAGGACTCACGGATCCAGCCACAGAGGAGCTCTGTAGAGCCCTAGCCCCAACGGCAGCACCAAGAACACCCATGGACGCAGGTGGCAGTGGCAGTTTGCAGAAGTGAGAAAGAGAGATAGGGAGGTGTCGAGCTCCTTGCGATGGTCAGAGTGGGTGAGGAGAAGATGATGCAACCATGGCGACACCATGAGCAGGCCACAGCGGCGCCCGCTATTCCAGCGGACGACGCACGCAAACGTCGTGAGACAGGGAAGAAGGCGTTTTGGCCAAACCCATTTGAACTGGGTTCATCAGATGAGAACTAGACAGCCCTCCTGCCCCCAAGCCTTGAGCCGCGCCCTTGAGACCACGTGGCGAGTTCTGAGTGGCCGAGAAAAGGTAAAATCCTTATATATGCTCAGATCTTAGATAAATCATAGAAAATAGCTCCGATGTTTGAAAAATACAAATAACATACCAAAATTCTCAGAAACATGCATAGCACAAGATGGAACAATAATATCAGGCTTTTGATGCATTAATATCAGTGATAATATGTAAGATGTGAAATGCTCATAGGATGGATAATAAATATCAAACATCGACCAAAAATTATGAGAAAATACCAATAAGTGACAAATCATATTTGTAATCCATCTGATGTCAGTAATCATGATGTTGATACACGAAATCATGTAATTTACTCCATATGGCTAGTTAGGGCTAATAACCCTAAATAATATGTAATTAATGCATACATGCTCAATAAATGATGAAATTTACAGAGTAAGCTCATATCAGTATCTGGAACCTCATAATTAAATATGAGATCAATATGATACACATAATCTATGTTATATGATGATGTTTGCTCTTAATGTGATATAAACCCTAATTTGAGTAATGCATGTAACCTAGGGTTAACGTGTGACATAATGTTAATATGTTCAAATGATGAACTTTGATAATGAGACATGATCTGGAAAGTGGCATCAGTATGATAAATCTAAGATAAGAAGACAAGTAATAATGTATATAACATAATGAGATAGGCAAACCCTAAAATGGATATAAATAGGGTTAATGATGATGAGAACCTAATGATCGTATGTGATCTTATCTTTATCAGGGTTTGACCTGGTATATATAGTTGACATGAGGAATATGTGATGATTAGGTTTCTCTTGATCAAGGTACGCTATTACCTCTTACTTGGCCTATTATACAATATGCTTGTGTTATATGAGTAGTAAAATACTTGGCATATGGTATTGGATGAAATGATTGTTCCATACTTATGGCTATGAACACATGAAACATAAGATATTGGATCCATCATATGATAGCACTAAACTCTTTGGTAGTATAGTGCTTTGAAGTGATCTCAAACTCTTTGGTAGTAGATCACATGTGTTAGATCTCAAACTCGTTGGTAGTAGATCACACGTTAAATGATCTCAAACTCTTTGGTAGTAGATCATAAGGCCTAAAAACATCAGAGCCCTTGGGGGCAGATGTACGAGATATATGATGGAAATTATGCTTAAAATATGTGTTCTCTTTTGTTAATGAATATCTCTGTGCAAGTATACACTTTTCTTATATTCTTCTGTTACTGCCAAGTATATTAGTTTTATCTTATTGCCAAGATATGATGAGAGGTATATAAAAGACACGTAGGCGTACTCAGTACAATATTCTTGAATATTTTGCTGATGTGTACCGCATGGAATCTTTTGTATAGGTTATGGTTATGCTCTTGAAGATCCAGGATAGTTGAGAGTTGTATAGCGAGTTGATGTATATGTGGAATTGTTGTCTTAAGATCTTATTGTTTAGATGTAGTACATGTATATGTTATAGTTTTCTGTTCAATATGTAATATCAAATGTTGTAACAATTCATGTTGTAATTATATGTTGAATGGTAAACATGCGTTGTGGTTTGTTTATTGTTCATGTATATGTGCTACTGTTGTTTCCTTCTGACTCCCTTGATTTTCTTCTTCTTAGCCTTGTGTGGGATGTTTAAATTGGGATTCTCACTGAGGTGAGGGTTTCAATTTGGACGTCACACATCAGATTAAGTTTTAGAAAATTCGGGGACGTCACACAATACTTTCTTAGAAGCCTTGACTGATACACAAAGTAGTGTTGAGGCTGATAGATGCAAAATCTAAGGCGTTGAATGAGGGTTCATCCAATACAATATAAATCCTAGAGGTCTATATCCCATAGTGAGCAATGGTTGATACTCAAAGGGATAGCAAGGTCGACACACTAGTTGTTGTTGAGTGGCTGATACTCTAAGTTGAAGGGGTGGATGATACCCTAGTTGTTTTTTAGTGGCTGATACTCTAAGTTGAAGGGGTGGTTGATACCCTAGTTGTTGTTGAGTGGTCGATACTCTAAGTTGAAGGGGTGGCCGATACCCTAGTTGTTGTTGAGTGGCCGATACTCTAAGTTGAAAGGGTGGCTGATACCCTAGTTGTCGTTGATTGGATGATACTCTAATTTGAAGGGGTGGTTGATACCTTAGTTGATGTTGAGTGCCTGATACCCTAATTTGATGAAGAGGTTGATACCCTAGTTGAAGGTGAGTCTGATATACAAGGGGTTGAAGTGGCCAATACGCTAGTTGTTGATTGGGGGGGGGGTCGATACACTAGTTGGTTGAGGTGGTCGATATACAATATGATGGTATGGTAGACACACACCAAAATACTTTATGGCTGATACACCTCAAGTACCATACAAATGATACCACTCTAAGCATCTCTAAAACGATAGCATTTGGTCTGCTTTGGCTGATACAAGTAGATGTGTCTTGGCTGATACAAGTATATGTGTCTAGGCTAACACAAATGATGTGTCTAGGCTGATACAAAGATTGGAATGAAGGTTGATACACCTCGATGAGTGGAGGTTGATACACCTTGATGAGTGCAGATCGATACATCTTGAATATAATCAATGAATGTGTCATGAAAGTAATGAGATTAATACACTTTAATAAGTGTAGGTTGATAACCCCAAAGATGGTTAAATCAATGTAATAAGTATGTTGAAGTCAATATCCTAGTAAGGATGAGAAAGAAACTTGTACCTCATTTTGATAATTAATTGATGATATTTGATTAAGTATGCTTGAACATTTATGGCAATTTAATAGCTCTCATAATGTGAATAAGGGTTGATTGATAAATATGCACCCAGAAACCCTAAATTAGTTACAAGGGAAAAACCTAACCCTAATTATGAGAGGGTTGCAATTTGAATAATTTTTGCTTGATATTGCATTTGCTTTGAAATGATAACCATGCATGTATTATGAGATGATGAACATAGCCATGTATTAGCTATGATGATTTAATATTATACAGATTGTTGTCCGGCCATAGTAGCCTGGGTGGTAAGAACTCGATAAGTCTCAATGAAGGACTCGGGTTCAAACCTCACCGAAGGCACTTTGCGAACGGTAATTCACGCTGATTAGGCGCGGGAGGAGGGTGACCGGACCACACCCTCTCATGCCTCGAGAGTTTACCATGTCGGCTTCGTCCGGGATGGGTTCTCTCAGTCATCAAAAAAATATTATACAGATTGTATAAGGACTTGTGATCCATGAGATATACTTGTACAACAAGTATGATTTATATATGGGTCTGATGACCTAGAGTTGGTTATTGCCTAATGAAAGGTGATACTATTTAATAATGAAATGAGGGTTTGATACCCAATCATATGATCATGATAATGATATTGGTAAAGGGATGATATTCACAATAAAGTATTCAGGGGACTGAGATCCCAGGATAAGTGTAATAAGATATGTAACAATTGATATAAGATCTCTTGAAAATATGTTACACTTTTCTATATAGCATGTATCTATAATTCATGCTTGTAACTTGATCGATGCTAAAAGATGTTGTAATACACTTAATCTATCAAGTAAACTAAAAATGTAGTTTCCCTGACCATAGAATCATTCAGTGTTAGGATCTACTGAATGATGAAATGAGTTTTACTCAGAAAGCATATTTTTGAATATGCAAGGGTGCAAGACGAGTATTACCTTGCTTCCTTCAAACCCCAGGATTTGGCCTTGAGCCATTTTCCTAAAAAGAGTGCAGTTGTAGGCTGTAGCTCTAATGCAACATTGGGATTGGCAGTAAATCCATACCCCCAAAAGAGTATGGTTGCAGGACATGACTCAAGATATACAAGCAGGATTGATTGTAGGTCATACCCTGGACAGAGAACATGCTACGCGTTGTATCTCTATAGTGAAGAGCCTCTATACACCAGGCTAGATAAAATATTGAATGACTCATAATGTCACTACCACTCTCGTACTGACTGAGAAAGGAGAGGTCATGGATTCCGACTCTTCCATAGACCTATATGGTATTGATGCTAACATCTCAATGGTCTGTTGGAGATGGAAGGTATATTCCCATCTCCGCAAGGCATGATAAGATGGAATGTTTAAAGATGTAATCAGCCATGTAGTGTATTTGTCTAAGGACCAAATATGAAAACATTGGTTAATGCCTTGCTTTGGTTTTATATTGTTTAGTTTATAACAGTTATACATGTTCTTCATATTCCTTTTAAGAGCGATTAAATGATCCATTGCTTAGTTGTAGATATCTGAACTAATAAGATGATGAGACTACTCTACTCTGCATATAATCAATAGTTATAATTATTTAATTCAATATAGGTTTCTTCTTCTCTCATTCATAAAAGTTTAACTATGGTAATAATATTGTTGGTGGAGAGTTATATCTCTCATCGGGATAAGTTTTATCACCCCATGGGTTCCATGACTTTTTAGACAGACGTGCACGAAAGGGTAAAGATCGTGCAAAAAAGAGTGGGCAGCAGCAGCCAGAACAACAGTAACAACTCAGGTTGAGTGTGGTGTTATGTGTCTTGTAGATATAAAGTCCTATGTGTTGTACATGTACTCTCAGGTCCTTTGGGAGATAGTGCGTAAAGAGTTTTATAATTGATCTGAGATTTTGGCTAGTACGCCTCGATGCATGATGTTGCTTTTGTGTATGTTTTAATAAAGCAATTGTTATCTCAAATCATTACAAGGTGATGAAACGATGTATGTATAAGTAAACCATGATGTATATATATGGTTTGGTTCTTTCTGAAAAGGGTTTCCTGGTAGTTGATCTCTTGGAAAAAAGGTTTTAATTTTTAGTGAATTTCGATAATCCAATGTTAATGATTAATTCTACATAGTTTTGTGTGATTAAGCTATCAGTTGGATAGCGATTGTCACAATTTTTGGTATCAGAGCATTAAGTTTGTTGAGTCTATAGGGACATAGGATTAAGGTCATTGAGTATGTTCTAGTGTCCTCTAGTTTATCTTATAGTGACTTCTGCTTATATAGAAGAAGAAGTAAATCTCAAAGATGTCTGGAGAACATGAAGAACATGTTGCTGAGAGTAATGTTGTTGCACTAGGAAGAGGTGTAAGGGAACAGGTGAGATAAGAACAAGTGCTTGAAAATCCCTAGGTGGATCAGACTATGTTGGAGAACCCTACTTTCCATGCTCTATTTGGGCAATTTATGATGATAGTAACGCATATGGTGGACAAGATACCAGTACCACCCCCTAGGGCACCAATTCATAATGAAGCTTCGAGCTCTAGTAAGACTTTTGAACGGCTACGATGTGTGGGAGCCATAGAATATGTTGGAATTGCTGACCCAACAGATGCAGGTATTGCTGACCCAACAGATGCAGGTATGTGGCTCATTGAGTTAGAAAAAGCCTTTAAGATCCTTAGCATCTTGGAAATTGATAAATTTAGGCATGTTGTGTACATGTTAAAGGGAAGCGCTAGCCACTGGTGGGTCATTAAAGAAGAGAAAATGCCTAATGTCGAGGTCAGATGGGAGGAATTCTGACGTGAGTTCACCAAAAGGTACTTTCCTCATATGTACCTAGATGAGAAAATTGCACAATTTGAATGGATGAGGAAAGGGCCTATGAAGATGAATGAGTATGAAGCTAAGTTCATGGAGCTTTTGTGGTTTTGTCTGCACATGGATACTATAGACCAGGAGAGGATTCAACATTTTAAAAAGGGTTTGAATGCTAAATTGACTACACCTACAGCTGCTCTAGAGAATATAGAGAGCTTTGATACATTTGTGGAATTAGTTAGAAGGATAGAGAGGTCAGTAACTGATAAATGTGAGGCCAATTTCAGGAAAGGACCTACCCAATTCCAGGGACAGAGGTTCGGAAGCTACAAGAAACCAAGGTTTTCTGTACCGTCAAAACCACAAAGGTTCAGTGCTCAGACGCAGTGGACGTCAAGTAAGGGTAGAGGTTGTAATTTTATGCCTTATGGATCCCAAAGTACGACATCAATGTCAGTGATACGGTCGTCTAGGCCACAGTAGGAGACTAGAATCTACTACAAGTGTGGGTAAATAGGACATTTGAAGATAGAGTGTCCAATAAGAAATACTGAGGTAACTCAACAATTAAGGCAGAGCCAGCCAGGCTCTCATAGGCAACAGTTCAGTAGTGGTGCAAGAGGACAAGGATGTGGACAAGCATCTCAAGTAGGTTTATATGTACAAGGTAACAGAGGAGGTGGTCAACAGTAGGCAACGACGAGATTCTATGCTATGAGTCAGCCGGAAGCAGTGGTCAACCCACGAGTCGTGATAGGACAGATGGAATTATTTCATTCTGATATGTCTTCATCTTGCTTATTATCTATTTTAATTGACCCAGGTGCACACATTCCTTTATCACTCGAGAAGTGATTCATAATTGTCTTTTTCCTGTTAGTCGTAGAATGGAAAACTTGTTGTTAGAAACTCCGTTAGTTGGTTCTGCAGTGTTACAAGAGGTATGTTCCCCCTATGTTCTTTCTTCTCGAAAAACAACATTCAGGTGGATCTTATACCACTTGAGATGCATGGATTTGATGTAATCCTTGGGATGGACACCTTGGAAAAGTATAAAGTAGTCTTGGATTATAGTTCTAAGCAAGCTATGTTCACATATGATGGTAAGATAGATCTTTCAGGGAGACAGGAAGATTCTTCCAACATCTCTAGTATCGGTAATGGTAGCTGAGAGATTGTTGTGACATGGGTGTGAGGCATTCTTAGCACATGTGGTGGATACCAAGGTATAAAGTCCTAGTATTCCAGAAGTACCAGTTGTTAGGGAGTTTAAGGATGTGTTTCTTGAGGAATTTCTAGATGTTCCTCCACTGTGAGAGATTGATTTCAAGATCAATCTAGTTCTCATTAAGCAACCGATAGCTCAAACACCTTATAGAATGGCACCTACTGAGATTGTAGAATTAAAGAAATAGTGGCAAGAGTTACATGACAAAGGTTTTATACGGCCAAGTACATCGTCGTGGGGTGCTCCGGTACTTTTTGTAAAGAAAAAGGATGGATCTATGAGGCTATCTATAGACTATAGATAGTTGAATAAGGTGACAATAAAGAATTAATATTCTCTACCAAGGATAGATGGTTTTTTTGACCAATTGTGAGGTGCAACAATGTTTTCTAAGATAGAGCTAAGGTCAGGATATCACCAGTTACAGATTAAGGAAGATGACACACCCAAGTCAGCCTTTAGGATAAGGTATGGTCATTATGAGATTATAGTTATGTCGTTAGGACTAACTAATGAACCAACAATGTTCATGGATCTAATGAATAAAGTGTTTCATCCATTCCTTGATTAGTTCATAGTGGTCTTCATAGATGACATTCTAATATACAGTCGAGATAAACAACAACATGAACAACATCTTTGACAAGCATTGACTTTGTTGAGACAACACAAGATATATGCTAAGTTTAGTAAGTGTGAGTTTTGGATGTCAGAAGTATCTTTTCTAGGACATATTCTATCTGTTAAAGGTATTTGTGTTGATCTTAAAAAGGTAGATTCTGTTCTAGAATGGGAACAACCCAAGACACCAATTGAGATTCACAGTTTCCTAGGTTTAGCATGTTACTATAGAAGATTCATAAAAGACTTCAGTTCTGTAGCATTACCCCTAACTAGGTTAACCAGTAAGGATGTACCTTTTGTCTCAAATGACAAGTGTCAACGCTCTTTCCAGTTGTTGAAGGAAAAGTTGACTAGTGCACCAGTGTTAGTGTTACTTGAGTAAGGGAAATGATACATTATCTTTTGCGATGCTACAAAGAATGGTTTGGGATGTGTATTGATGTAGAATAAATGAGTAATTTATTTTGCCTCTCAACAACTTAAGAAACATGAGGAGAATTATCCTACACATGATTTGGAATCAGCTGCAGTGATTCATGCCTTGAAAATCTAGAGACATTACATGTACGGGGAGAAGTATCATATTTTCACAAACCATAATAATTTGAAGCATATCTTTTCATAGTAAGAATTAAACATGAGAAAACATCGTTGGATGGAACTAATTAAAGATTATGATTGTATGATTGATTACCATCCAGGAAAGGCTAATATGGTGGCAGATGCGCTAAGCAGAAAGTCGTCATCTTCATTCACAAATAAAGCACAGTTGAACTCTTTGGTATGCCATAAGAGGGACATGCTAGTTTTCTTAAGATAGATGAATGTATAGATGGAAGTATCTTTGCTAGCTGGATTTTTGGCACATATGCAAGTTAAACCTACACTAAGACAACCGATTAAAGAAGAACAATAGGCTGATATTGTGGTTCAGCAGATCAGATCAAAATATGGCAGTGAGAAGTAGGGTGTCTTTCATGAGTCAGAAGATGGAATAGTTTGTTACCATAGTAGAAACATGGTACCTGATGCTAATGACTTAAGGAAGATAGTTTTGGAAGAATCTCACTCATCTATGTATGCTATGCATCCAGGAAGTATCAACATGTATTATAATTTGAACGATATGTATTGGTGGCATAGGTTGAAGAAAGATGTAGCTGAGTTCGTTATGCGGTGTCTAGTGTGTCAGAAAGTTAAGGCTGAGCACCAGAAGCTAGTAGGAACATTACAACCATTACCTATACCACAATGGAAGTGGGATCACGTGACAATGGATTTTTTAGTTGGTTTATCTAGACCAGCCAAGGGTTACGATTCCATTTGAGTGATTGTTGATAGGTTGACAAAATCTACACATTTTCTTCCTTTCAGACAACATACACTGCTGAGAAACTTGCACATGTTTATGTAGATGAGATAGTGTGGTTGCACAGAGTCTCAGCAACAATTGTGTCAGACAAAGGTCCTCAATTTACAAGCTACTTTTGGGAGAGATTACACACAGCTTTGGGTACACAGTTAAAGTTTAGCACTGCTTTCCACCCTCAGACGGATGGACAATCTGAAAGGACTATACATAATTTGAAAAACTTGCTTAGGGCATGCGTTCTTCAGTTTGTAGGAAGTTGGGATATGCATTTGAGTTTGATAGAGTTTGCTTATAATAACAGTTATCAAAACAACATTGATATGGCACCATATGAAGCATTATATGGTAGACGTTGTAGATCTTTGTTATGCTGGTATGAAACGGGAGAATACCAACTTCTTGGTCCTGAACTTGTGCAACAGACAACATAAAAGATTAAAGTAATACTATAACAGTTGAAAGCTACACAAGACAAATAGAAATCATATACTGATAATCGTCGCAGACCTTTAGAATTCCAAGTCAGAGACAGAGTGTATTTCAAGGTGTCTCCTTGGAAAGGTGTTCTCATATTTGGGAAGAAGGGTAAGTTGGCTCCTAGATTTGTGGGACCTTATCCAGTGATAGCACGTGTTGGAAAGGTAGCCTATAAGTTGGAACTTCCACTTAAGTTGCATAGACTACATCCAGTGTTTCATGTATCTATGTTGAGAAAATGTCACCCTGATACAAAGCTTGTATTACAACCTTTAAAGGTAGAATTGTATGAGGATATATCCTATGTGGAAGGTCCAGTGTCGATTCTTGATAGAAGAATCAAGAAGTTGAAAAATAAAGACATAATGCTTGTGAGAGTTCTTTGGCACCATCGTGGTGTTGAAGAAGCCACATGGGAACTGGAGGAAAAGATGAGGAGGAAGTACCCTTCTCTTTTCACTTGAAATTTTGGGGACGAAATCCTTGTTAGGGGTTGATAACTTGTAACACCCCTAACCTGGGTTTTTGGATACTTAGAACCTTGTCTTAATCTTTTGAAAAGTAATTAACACTTGAGAAGAGTTTATTTCTCAATTTTGAACTTATTTGCAAATTGTTTGTGCCTTATATGATAACTTTGGTAAGAATTGCAATTCACCCAAATAAAGGGTTTATGTGCAATCTATCACCTCTAGAATGTTCCTTCTCTCTCTTAGTATCAACTAGAGGAAAGAGAAATAAGGGGATGCCTTGTTTGAGTCTTTGTTGAATGATAACACTCTTTGAGGTGAAAGAACCAAAGAAGTGTTGAGTGTCTTAGGTTGTATTGAGTTTTGAAGTGTATATGGGAGTGCCTATCGGCTTGGAAGCCATAGAGGAGGTCCCATATCGGTTTTCTAAATTTTGAAGGTGTTCATGATGGGCTAAGCACCTCAAGTAGGTGAAACCTAACGGTTTTCATGTTCCTTGCAAAAGTAGTATCAGTTTGCATATAAAGCAAGATTGGGTGATGATATCTTGTCAAGCAAGATACCCAAATGGTCGATATCATGCCTACAGATTACCCTCAAGAGTTTTGCATCGAAAGATAATTATGGTTGCATGAAGTTACCATGCATGGACACATGTCACTTAAGTGCACATAGTGATGACACCTTATACACACTCTCTTTCATGAACCTCAACTATATATACCTCTCTTTTCACCTCTTAGTAAACCTTTTGACTCCTTTACTACTTCTTGCTTGGAGGACGATCCTAGGAGCTCAAGGAACAAAGAGAAGGCCGAGCATCTTGCCTAAGGTGAAGCCATGACGTCTTAAACATTGGAAAGACTATGCTTCTTGGATCATGATTCTTTCCTTCTCTTCTTTCTTCACCAAATTCCGAACTATGGAATCTTCTTTCATAGACAAGTGTTGTGATTGAGTCTAGGACTTTTGATAAATCATCTTCAGCCTTGGAGCGTGGAGCTTTGAATCTTGAAGCTCTTGAGTTGATCTTGAGGCGGGTTATATAACTTGAACCCAATTTTATTATAATTCACTTTCTATCATGCAATACTTGGTGATTCCTTTTCTACTTCGATTTTTTATTTGAATGATGGTTCTATGAGTTCTAATGAAAATATAGGGCTGTTCTCCATGAACTAGAGTAGTTATGGATGAAGAGTTTGAGCTTGAAGATGATGAAACCGATATGCACAAACTAATATTGATTTGTGGGAAACCCTAACCCGATATAAGGGTATAAGTATGGAAGCCAATACATATGAACTCCTATCCTTTTGGGTTGATTTCTTGAGTAGGCTTACTGTTCTCTTAAGTGTTTAACCTTTCACCTAATGCTAAGAATATGGCAGGATGATATCTATAAGATATCCAAGTTGACACATATGTTTGCACCATAACATGGATGGCCGATATGACTTGTGATTCTTTAAAGCACTATGTTGTTGATAGGTCGATATGTTATTTGTTCTAGAAATGTGATATGCCTCAAAGGAGTTAGATTGTCATGACCAAGAGATTTCTAGTGAAGATAGAATATCAAATGGTGATACTTTGGTTGAGTATAGAGGCTAACATGGTCTACTCTAACCCTAAATCTAATACACTCACAATCCGAGATTCCTTTTTACCCAATGCATGTGTGATGGGCGATACCCTTAGCCCAACATACTTTGTGAAAGTATAGACAATACTTTATTAGAATCCTTGGCCTATACACAAAGTAGTGTTGAGGATGATAGATGCAAAAGCTAAGGCATTGAATGAGGGTTCATCCAATACAATATAAACCCTAGAGGTCGATATCCCATATTGAGAAATGGTGGATACTCAAAGGGATAGAAAGGCTGAGACACTAGTTGTTGTTGAGTGGACGATACACTAAGTTGAAGGAGTGGTCGATACCCTAGTTGTTGTTGAGTGGTCGATACTCTAAGTTGAAGGGGTGGTCGATACCCTAGTTGTTGTTGAGTGATTGATACTCTAAGTTGAAGGGGTGGCCAATACCCTAATTGTTGTTGAGTGGTCGATACTCTAAGTTGAAGGGGTGGCTGATACCCTAGTTGTTGTTGAGTGGCCGATACTCTAAGTTGAAGGGGTGGCTGCTACCCTAGTTGTTGTTGAGTGGCTGATACTCTAAGTTGAAGGGGTGGCCAATACCTTAGTTGATTTTGAGTGGTTGATACCCTAAGTTGATGAAGAGGTTGATACCCTAGTTGAAGGTGAGGCCAATATACAAGGGGTTGAAGTGGCCAATACCCTAGTTGTTGATTGGGTGGCTGATATACTAGTTGGTTGAGGTAACCGATATACAATATGATGGTATGGCTGACACACATCAGAATACTTTATGGCCGATACACCTCAAGCACCATACAAACGATATCACTCTAAGCATCTATAAAATGATAGCATTTGATATGCTTTGGCCGACACAAGTAGATGTGTCTTTACCGAAATAAATGATGTGTCTAGGCCGATCTAAAGGTTGGAATGAAGGTTGATACACCTTGATGAGTGGAGGCCAATACACCTTGATGAGTGCAGGCCGATACATATTGAATATAAACAATGAATGCTTCATGAAAGTAATGAGATGAATACACTTTAATAAGTGTAGGTTGATAACCCTAAAGAAGGTTAAATCAATGTAATAAGTATGTTGAAGTCAATATCCTAGTAAGGATGAGAAAGAAACGTGTACCTCATATTGATAATCAATTGATGATATTTTATGAAGTATTCTTGAACATTTATGGAAATTAAATAGCTCTTATAATGTGAATAAGGTTTGATTGATAAATATGCACTTGGAAACCCTAAATCAGTTACAAGGAAAAACCCTAACCCTAATTATTAGAGGGTTGCAATTTGAATAATTCTCTTTATGGCATGGTCATGATAATTGCTTGATATTGCATCTTCTATGAAATCCTAACCATGCATGTATTATGAGATGATGAACATAGCCAGGTATGAGCTATGATGATTTAATATTATACAGATTATATAAGGCCTTGTGAGCCATGTGATATACTTGTACAACAAGTATGATTTATATAGGAGTCTGATGACCTAGAGTTGGTTATTGCCTAATGAGAAGTGATATTGTTCAATAATGAACTGAGGGTTTGATAGTCAAGCATATGATCATGATAATGATAATGGTGAAGGGATGAGATTCCCAATAAAGTATTCAGGGGACTGAGATCCCAGGATAAGTGTAACAAGATATGTACCAATTGATATAAGATCTCTTGAAAATATGTTACACTTTTATATATAGCATTTATCTATAATTCATGCTTGTAACTTGATTGATGCGAAAAGATGTTGTAATGCACTTAATCTATCAAGTAAACTAAAAATGTAGTTGCCCTGACCATAAAATTATTCAGTGTTAGGATCTACTGAATGATGAAATGAGTTTTACTCGGAGCACATATTTTTTAATATGTGAGGGTGCAAGACGAGTATTACCTTGCTTCCTTCAAACCCCATGATTTGGCCTTGATCCATTTTCCTAAAAAGAGTGTGGTCGAAGTTGTATTTCTAATGCAACATCAGGATAGGCGGTAAAGCCATACCCCCAGAAGAGTATGGTTGCAGGCCATGAATCAAGATATCCAAACAGGATTGATTGTAGGTCATACCCTGGATAGAGAACATGCTACACGCTATATCTCTATAGCGAAGAGCCTCTATACTCCAGGTTAGCTAAAATACAAAATGACTCATAATGTCACTACCACTCTCGTACTGATTGAGAAAGAAGAGGTCGTGGATTTTGATTCTTCCATCGACCTATATGGTATTGATGCTAACTTCTCAGTGTTTAGTTGGAGATGGAAGGTATATTCCCATCTACGTAGGGCATAATAATATAGAATGTTTAAAGATGTAATCAGTCGTGCATCGTATTTGTCTAAGGACCAAATACAAAAACATTGGTTGATGCCTTGATTTGGTTTTATATTGTTTCGTTTATAATAGTTATACATGTTCTTCATATTCCTTTTAAAAGTGATTAAATGATCTATTGCTCAGTTGTAGATATCTGAACTAATAAGATGATGTGACTGCTCTACTCTGCTTATAATTAGCAGTTATACTTATTTAATTTAGTATATGTTTCTTCTACTCTCATTCATAAAAGTTTAATTGTGATAATAATATTGTTCGCAGAGAGTCATATATATCTCTCACTGGGACAAGTTGTCTCACCCCGTGGGTTCCACAACTTTTTAGGTGGATGTGCATGAAAGGGTAAAGATTGTACAATAGAGAGTAGACAACAGCAACCAGAACAACAGTAACAGCTCAGGTTGAGTGTGTTGCTATGTGTCTCGTAGATATAAAGTCCTATGTGTCGTCCATGTACTCTCATGTCCTTTGGGAGATAGTGCGTAAATAGTTTTATAATCGATTTGAGATTTTGGCTAGTATGCCTCGATGCATGATGTTGCTTTTGTGTATGTATTGATAAAGCAAGTGTTATCTCAAATCCTTGCAAGGTGATGAAACAATGTATGTACAAGTAAACCATGATGTGTATATATGGTTTGATTCTTTCTGAAAAGAGTAACCTAGTAGTGAATCTCTTGGAAAAAAAATTTAATTTTTAGTAATTTTTGGTAATTCGTTGTTAATGATTAATTATGCATAGTTTTGTGCGATTAAGATGTCGGTTGGATAGCGGTCATCACAAACTCCTTCTTGTCCATTCATCTAGAACGACAAGAGTTGTCGATGGTCTATGTGGACTACTACATAGGCGAGGAGGTCATTTCCACCCACTAGGAGGATGCATTCAACTGCCTTCCATGGTGATCAACTAGGAGGCCAATGCTGGCAGTCGTCCAGGTGCAACTTGAACAAAGTCACATTGGCAGTTGTCCAGGTGTAACTTGAAGAAAGTCACACACTGCTACAAGGGATTGTCGTTGGACTTGCTCCATGACCAGGTATAAACCTTGCCACCCTCTTTCCCATTACATAGTTGTTGACATGATCTACAGTTCAAAAGGAAATACGGCAAGTTAATTTTTTTTTCTGTTGCCTTATCTAATGTCATATTTCCTAACACTCTAGTGCCTTGTAAATATCTAAGATCTACTTGACTGCCTGCCAGTGAGCTTTCCCATGATTTGAAAGAAACCTAATCACAACTCCAACCATACGAGCAATATCAAGACAAATACACATCATTGTGTATATCAAACTCCTCACAACTAAAGAATAGGGAATATTGACCTTCTTCTCCTTCTCCTCATCAGTATGTAGGTATGACTTCTTACTAATCCTAAAATGACCTGACAGTGGAGTACTCAAAACTTCAGATTTGCTCATGTTGAACTGCTCCAGAATATGTTCAACATAGCTTTGTTGTGGCAATCACAACTTATGTTTCTTCTTTTCGTGCATGATTTGCATCCCCAAAATCTACCATGTTGGTCCCAATACTTCATATAAAGGGTTTGGAAAAGATTTGTCTTTAGTTTCTTGATTGAAGTGAAATCTTGTCAGACTATCAACATGTCATCGACATAGAGTAGAAGAATAATGAACAAGTTGTTGGGAAACCTCATAATGTAGACACTTGGATCTGCACTTATCTTCTAGTATGCATGACTCTATATGAAAGAATCAAACTTCTTGTACCATTGCCTGGGAGCCAATTTCAACCCATATAAACTCTTCTTTAGTCTGCAAACTAAGTTCTCTTTCCCCTTTACCAGAAATCCTTCTTGCTGCTCCATGTAGATCTCCTCTAATAGGTCATGTGAAGAAACATTGTCTATACATTCATCTAATCAATCTCCAAATCTAGTCTAGTAACCAATCCTAGAACCAATATAATAGAAATTAACCTCACAAAAGGAGAAAATATCTTATCAAAATCCACCCCTGGTATTTGATTGAAGCCCTTGACAACAAGTGTGGATTTGTATGTAATATCTTTGTTGTTGTCATCTTTCTTCATCTTATAAACCCACTTGTTCTTTGGTTCTAATCTATCATTGGAAAGCGCCACACGCTCATAGGTATCATTCTTATAAAAAGAATACATATCCCTTGAATCATCCAATGCCACAATGCTCTATCTCTATGAGTCTGTACCTCTTGAAAAGCCTCTGTCTCCTGTTGATCTATAAGCAGAATATACTATGATGTTAAATTTCCAGATGAAGGATGATGAACTATGTCAGACCCCATCAACTGCCTCTTTGAGGACTCTACCTGGTGATGATATTGCTCCCACTTCCTATAAGTCTATGCATGTGAATCTAAATCACTCAACTACCAATCTGGAATAGGTTCATTGGATGTGATGTCACTCTGTTGCTCATGTGATCATATTGCTCTTCTTTGGCATCTAAAGACTGTACATGTGAAGAAGCTTAAACATCCTCATACTCATCAGAAGAAGAATTGTCACATGATCACTCTTAGGCTTTGTCACTCTCTAATTCTTACAAAATGTCACATTTTTATGTCTACTCATGGTCTTCTTCATAAGATCTTGTAACTTGTAGTCAAATTATTAATCTCCATAGCCAAGAAAGATGCATGACACCACTTTATCATCCAACTTTTTCCACTTATTCTTTAGAACATGTGCATAGTCTTAACACCAAAATAATCATAGATGAGTATAGGATGCATCCTTGCTTGCACATACCTTCTCAGGTATATGAAACTCCTAAGGAACTGAAGTAGATAGATTACCAAATAGTGAGAAGTACTAACTGCTTTGACCCATAATGTCTTTGGCAATTGTGCAGTTTTCAACATGCGTCTAACTTTCTCCACATGACACACTTCATTCTCTCAGTTGTAACATTGTGTTGTGATGTGCCAGAATCTGTCTTCTCATGTTGTATGTTGTGTTGTGCATAGTAGTAAATCCACTTTACGTATACTCTCTCCCATTCTCCGTGCATAGAAACTTCATATTTTTCTCTAACTCCCGCCCTATGATGGCATGGAATTTTTGAAAACACTGAAAGTCATGATCCTTGATCCCCAACAAGTAGACCACACCTTCCTATATGCATCGTCAATAAATGTGACAAAATAACTATTGGCACCTCGTGAATCTACCTCAAATAGACCACAAACATCCGAATAAACTAACTATCAAAGCTTTTACTTCACCTTTTATCTTGTCTTGAAAGAAACTAGCCAATGCTTTCTTATATGACATGAATCGTATGAAATAAGATTGGTGTCCTTGCCACAATAAATCAATCTCTACTTTGATAAAGCTACAGATCTTTCAGATTCATGTGTCCTACCCGCATGCGCCATATATCTTCCTAGTGATCCTCAATTGTGCATATATATATATATAACCTTTGAGAACCTTAATTATGTCTTGTACAATGTGTGACACATTTTTCATTATACAATAATCAAAGACACATTTGTCATCTTACATTCCACCATCAATGTTCATATGACAACCTTCTTTATTAAAAGAAAGAACTAGATACCAAACTCATCCACAAACCTGGAACATGACAAACATTCTTGAGTGTGAGCATGCAGCCAACACTTCTCTCAACAATATTGTCTCAAATCCCATTGATTCAGGAGAAGTTGGAATTTCTCATATTCACCCTCCTAAAGTCTCCTTTCATGTATGAAGTGAAGAAATCCTTATTGGGTGACACATGATAAGAAGTTGTGTATCCACCACATACTCACAATCATCCTCTTCAGCATGCAAATACTACTATTGTACTATCAAGACCACATTATCACCTTAATTTCTCTCATTTGAAATTGCTTCTATAGTGTACTTATCATCGTCCTTCTTATCTTTGGCTTTAGACCCATGTTTTGTTTTCTAGACCTTGAATTCTTTTCTAAAAGTGACACAACTTGTCGTAATGGAAGCACCCTGTACTCTTTGACTTGGATCTACCATGGGTCTTCCTATGGTCATAGAACTCACCACAACTTTGAGATATTTAATGGTATTTTTCTCTATCTGTGACCCTACTCCTAGTGAAGTGCAGCTCTGATCCATTGTATCCTAAGACCTATCATCGAGTCTCTTTATTTGGTAGACCACTCTTTAGTTGGTCTAGTGTCAACTTTCCTTCCCATGCAGAATTGATGACTATCACAACAAGCATCTCCCAACCATCAAGTAATGATCTCAGAAGAAGTAGTGTTTGGTGTTCATCCTAAAGAGACACATTCATATGCCTCCAATTGATTGACAAGTATCTAAAATTCATTAATGTGCTTGATGATGCTATTATCGTTACCATACGTCAAGTTTACCAACTTGCTGATCAAGCAAGCTTTATTTGTTACAATTTTTCACTCACACAATATCTTGAGCTTTTTCTACATATCTTTAACATTGGTCCTCTATGAGACATGATTGAACATAGATACATCAAGATACTTTCACATTGTTCCTACAATATTTCTATTTAATTTCTTCCAATCCGTATCAGACATACTCTATGGCTTTTGTGTATGTATCAAATCATACAAATTCTTACAATATAGAATATTCTCCCTCTTGAGTTTTCAAATATGCCAATATATACTCATCAACTTAATCATTGTCGCATCATCCTCCTTACTCATTTGTATTTATATGTGCAACATGTAATATGATACCACATTGTTGTTGGGAATATGTACACATATATTATGTGATATACAGTCAACCACGATCGATGAAAAATAATATTTTTTTGAAGTGTTATCTACAAGCGTATAAACCCAAGATAAGTATCACAGAAAGATAGAAAGAACACATAATGTTTATGTGAAAAACCCTCATGCTGTGTGAGGAAAAAACCACGTGGCCAACTGACAGACAAAACCACTAAGAAGCAAAGATACAATGTTCCAGTTTTTGACCCCACACCTGAGATAATACAACCCAAAGGAGATATATAAGAAAATACCCACATAAGGAGAGTTCCCTTCAACTCCACCATCCACAATTTCCTAAAAAGATACCCCTTCTACTAAGTGTACAGTAGTAAATAGCCCAAAGAAGAAATATGAAATCCTTGGCAGTCTTTCCCCTCTTCCTTTATTCTTTCCTTTATTTTTTCTCTCCATAATAGAAACAACAACAAAACAACCAACACTGCAATGACAATTGCCTTTTCTCTCTTCTCATTGTGTTTCTTTTCCAACATGACAACTACAAGGATTTATAGTCCTAAGGGTATAAGAGACAACATTATAATCCCAAGGGTAGAAGCGACAACATCAAAAAGCCCTAACGTGCTTTATCCTTGAGCAACCCACTTGGGATGGAAGCATGTAGACCCAACAATACATATGTATGTACATATATATGTTAGTAAACAGTAGAATTTTCAAAATGTAGAGTTTTAACGGCCAATTAATTGGCCAAGTGGAGGCAAATGTAGCTCAACATAATGAACACATTAATAATGCACAATGCAGCTTGGTGGTGCACATGCACAAGTAAGAGTACATGTAGTTGTGTGGACATATTTCTTGAACAATGATATCAATAACATAGTTCATGCTCACTGTAGTATATATCTTTGTAAACTAATAAAGATTTAAATTGATTTCATAATTATGTATGGATTTAAATCACATAAGATCAACATTCTTTTTCCAGTATAGAATGAAACCAAGCATCAATCTGCACTTGAAATTGTGAATGCTTAATTGGAATGCACACAAAAATTTGTTACAACTGTTGGCTACTATCAAAAATGACATATATGTTTCCCACTTGAAGGCTTGATTCATGTATAGACTACAATCATGTGTATGAACTAAAACGAATCTAGGTTACCTAACTAGTATTACATAACCAATCATACTAACATCACATTTTCTCCAGATCTAAATGTTGCATTATTAGAAAATGAGAAGGTATGAGAACATGATCAATCAATGGAAACATACATACCCCATCCCATAGAGTTCATACTAATTTGGGGGAAACAAGCTAATGATCAACCAATAAGTGGGAAAACATACATCAAGCACATCATATGTATAAGAATAATCACAATATAATTTTATATTTATATCAAATCATGTAAGAGGGTGATTATATCCATCGACTCAATATTCCTTTCACACATACTCACAATGAAAGACTAATAAGATAACTAAGTATAATGTGATAATTGAAAATTGAGAATTAGTAATGGAGATAAATAGGTGAATAACATACTTTTCTCTACCTTACTACAAGTAGAACTTGAAATAAGATATTCACAAAAAGTATCCAGTCATATTATAAGTAAATAATAACATCCTATATTTTTCAATATTCAAACTTCTTATGCTTTATATCTATGGTTGTCGTTGGGTAGGGATAAATCTATTTATCTAATACCCATACCCTGTAGGGAATGATAAAGGTTAATAATTTTCTTACTCTTTATCTTTTCCCCCTATCCTCCAACCCGCTACCTTAGTGGGTAAAGATAAGGGTAAGACATTACCCATGTTCTCTAACCTGCTACCCACCAATATTTATATATAATATATTAAATATATAGTCATCATGTTGTTAGTTTATGAGTATTCAATATTATGTGGCCATCATATAATGCAACATATGATATTCTTTTCTACTTTTTATGTAATTAATTTGATTGTGCATACAACTCCATTTTAGAAGTGTAATATATATTTATGAAATATATCCCTATTAGATTAAAAAGCAAGTTTTATAAAACTGATACAGCCAACCATGCTCTATGGGAGTGAATGTTGGGCGGTGAAGAAACAAGGACTCAACAAGATGAACGTGGTTGAAATGCATATGTTGAGATAGATGTGTGGGAAGACAAGAAAAGATCGCTTGAGAAATGACTATATTAGGAATAAAGTGGGGGTGGCGAGCATTGATGACAAGTTGCATGAGAGCCGACTTAGATGATATGGACATGTGCAACACAGACCATCTAATGCGCCTATACGAAGAAATACTATTGAGGCAAGCACAATTAATATAAGAATAGGAAGGTATAAATTAACATGGGAGAGCTTATAAAGAGAGATTTTGAATCTCTACATCTCAACCAGAATATGGATTATCGAGAGAACTGCCCCCGTAGAAGCGCCACTTGTGTGACCCTCCCAGACAGCGTAAACTCTCAGGCCCCGAGCCTCCCGCCCACCTGGGAACCGGTTAAAGCGCACAGTTGACCGGCCTGTGCGACGGGTACCATTTCAGAGGCGGTCACTGGGTTTCGAACCCGGGTCCCTTCATCAGGGGACACCGTGCCGAATCACCTGAACCACTCCTCTCCAGCCTCAACCAGAATATGACCCATGATAGAGTTGAATGGAAAAGAAGGATCCATGTAGCTGACCCCAACATTGTTGGGATTGAGGCTTAGTTGATGATGATGAATATATATTTATGAAATAATGCTATTTTATAGTTTATGCACAATTTTATACTTTTTGTGTCATTTTTCTACTTCTTTGGGACTTATTCTTTCAGGTATGCTATAAAATATGAACTTGTAAGACACTTAGGCATAAAGTAACATAATTTAGTTGTTAATGTACCATTTGATATATACTTGTCATGGTGTTATCTACTTCATATGTGCTTAATTGTTTTTGTATACAACAACATTACGGAGGAAATTAGACATGTATATTTTCAACAATAATTTTTTATGATGTATTTTTATTTAGTATTGTTTTTAATATAACTGCTTTTTTTTCTTTTAGAGATAGTTTATTTGTTCATACACCAATGTTAGAGTACTAATATTTATATATACAACAACCATTACCTAGATAATATATTTTGAATACAACACAAACTATATTTGTAATGCTGTAAAAGTTTATTTGGAATTGTTTTGAATAGTTAATTTCCATTCTAGAGCATCTTGATATTTTAACTGAAATATATAAATATATTAGGCATGTCATTATTGTTTATATTAGTACAAAATTTTATAAGATATATACATTCCCGCTTCACCCTTACCCTCCTGATTTACTCTATGGGTAAGAGGGCACACACAAGAGGAGCATAAGGACCCATATCTTTACCCGCCACACTTGATGGATAATGATAAGGATATGCTCTTACCCTCCCCATTGACAACCGTATTTATATTTATGGGCTATTCATAGGAGACGTTAATCTCACCAAGTTTTCTCACTCGTTTATATTCTTTACAACTAAAGACTAAGGGGAGGAACATGATTAAACAAGTATTAGATTAAGGAAGTAACGAAGTAGTTAGACAACATATTTATGCTACATCACAACTTGATATAATTTAGCACTCTAGCTAGACAACTGAGATCCCCATTATGATGTGATTGCAATTAATAATACGACCATAAATAGTGTATACTTTGATTATTCTTTTTTCAGTGTGAAAGAACATTATATAAACTAGTAGTGGCAAAGACATTTTCAGGCAAGCACCAGGTGACGTGAATATTGGGATGAGCTTTTAGATAGGACACCAACAGATATATGTTCCTTATATATGCTTAACTGTTCAAAGTATGTATAAGTTCAAATAGAGGGGTAGGGAATGTGCCCCCCTTTGTCTCTATTTCCCTCTGTCATTGTGAACCAACATGCATGCTTATAATATTTTATGATTCTAAGTAGGGGCGATCATTCAATTAATTTTTATTGTTATGGTAATTTTATTAAATGGTTAATTTTTGGTTTGAGATTTTAACCAATAACTTAATCGGATTAACATTGGTTAATTTTACTATTTTCAACCGATTAATGGTTAATTGGTCTATTGAACAAAACAACACCCTTGTAATAATATTTTAGAAAAATACTTATAAAAATGTGAACAATTGTCATATTATAGTAGTATTGCATACAAATATAGCATTATATAGTTAGTTAGAACTTGAGTAGTATATAAATGCAATTGTTTTTTAAATAAAAGTACAACTATATACATATGGATGTGTATTTTTCAAATAAATTGTGACTATTCAGCTAACCAAACAAAAAATATATTTGCTTGTTATTTAACAAAATAACCAAAATAAATTAACTAAATTAACCAAGTTATCCAAATTATCCACAAAAACTTAACCATTCAGAACTAATAATTCAGTTAATCGCTTGTTAACCTACTCAAATGAATTCTAAAAAAAGATCATGACAAGACCCAATTTTAATTTGAAGACAACCAAGTGGTTTTAGTTAAAGTATACATATAGCTCTTTAGAAGAAACAATTTGCAAGAGCTGCAAAGTAGTCCTTTTTGTTGTGAGTTTTAATGATTCTATGATTACATTTTAAGTTGTGAAAAAAATCAAATGAAATATAAATTAAAAATTCGATTAAAAGGGCTTTGAATAAAAGTCAAAAATGGCAATGTCATATGGGTGTTACAAATTCCCTTTGAAGATCCTCACTTTACCAGGGTGGACAAGCAACACCATACCCCCACCACATGGGAAAAGGTTGATGGGTTTCACTAACTCGACATGGCTTGATGTTGTTCCTTTTGCAAAAGCTATCCACTTGACTCGCTTTAGAGTGTCATATCATTGCCTTGTTCTTTTCGAGTTTGGGGACAAGCCTTCTATTAAACAACCGTGTCCTTTCTTCTTTTTTGATGTTTGGTTGTCCGATTCAAACTACATGGATGCTATTACAAAGGGATGGCACATGGAAGGATGGGGTGATGCGTCTTTCAGATTTTATTCAAAGATGAAGAACCTCAAATCTACCCTTAAGGAGTTGAACATAGATGTTTTTGGCAATATTGCTCAAATGAAGGACTTCGAATATATAGTGCATACTCTTCTAATAGAATATGATGCACACCAGAACCACTCAATGAGAAAATCCTTCTTGAGGCCAAATAAGAGTTAGAGATTATTCTGAAATAAGAAGCAGCCACATGGAAGGAAAAACCATGAGTTAAATGGCTTTAGGATGGTGATCGAAATACTAAAATTCATCACACTATTGTGAAAGCCAGAAAGAATAGAAGAATGGTCACTCATATCTTTGATGATGATGGATCCCTTATTAGAGATCAAGTACTTAGGTCTACGAAGGCGGCCTCTCACTTTGAAGATTTCTATTCTATTATTGGGACACATGACATGGAAGTTGTCCAACCTTTTTTCAACACATTCCTTCTATTCTATCTACTGATACAATCTTATTAAAATGGCATTTCCTACTGAAGATGAGATCATTTCTACAATTGAGATAATTGATTCATCCTCTATACTTGGATCTGGTGGTTTCTCTCTTAACTTTTATTTAGCTGATTGGGATGGATCATGGATGATTTTATTAACCTTGCGGATTTTTCCTTCAAAGGCGGTATATGTCACAGAAGCATTTTATGCATTCGTTTAGCTCTGATACCCAAAATCGATCAAGCCCATGATCTAGCTAAAGACTTTAGACTGATCTCCATTGAGAGTGTATCTCTTCGTATTTTGGCACGAATTCTCAGTAACTGGTTGGAAAATTTCCTCCTAGTGATGATATCTTTTGAATAGGGGGCATTTGTCAAAGGTAGGGATATTGTTCATAATATTTGGCTTACTAAAGAACCTACCTATGATCTGAAAAAAGGGGGAGTTTTCCATAATATAGTGATTAAGTATGATTTGTCAAGAGCCTATGGCATGATTGATCGAACTATTCTTAGATCTATGCTGGATCATTTCGGGATGATGCCTATGTTGATTGATCTATGTCTGAGTTTTTTTATAAGTTTATGGTTGAGTGTTACTCTCAATGACATCACCTCTGGCTTTTTTCAGATGTGTCGTTGGCTCAAATAAGGAAATCCCTTGTCACCTAACCTTTTCATCTTATTTGAGGAATCCTTGTGTAGGAAGGGGAAAGCCGATCTTCTTAGTGGGGCCATAGACATTTGTTACTAGAGGGAAGGGTGAGGAACTTGTCATACTTTTATATGTTAATGATCGTATTGTTTTCACTAGATCTTTCACTTCTTCTCTTTAGAAGTTAAATGACATATTCATACAATATGAACAGGTAACAAGCTAAAAGGTTAATAAATCTAAATTCATATTCCAGAGTGGATTAGATTATACCCATGATATTGATTTGATCACAAATATTCTTGACATACAGTCTGTAGGTGATACTTTTACATACCTTGGTATTCTTATTGTGAAATTCCAATGGAAAGTAAATCATTTTGACTTCCTTTTAGAGAAGATTAAATCGAAAGTGGCCTCATTGTAAGGAAATCTATTATCCTTTGTAGGGAGAAATATGTGCACTGCTCGTGCATTATATTCTATTACTTTATACTCTTTGGCTGCTGCTGATGCACCTTCTAGTGTCATCAATAAAATCAATTGAATGTTTTCCTCTTTCCTATGGAAGGCCAGAGACAACAAACCTCGAAAAGGCTTGGGTTGCGTCGGAGTCTATTATCTGCCCTATTAATGAAGGGGGCTTGGGCCCATCATCTCTTACTGTCACATCCAAAGCATACATATATAAAGATTCTTGGGATATTTTAGTGAGGGAGTCCATTTGGGCTTTATTATATAAGGAGAAATATAAGGGCCCATATAAGAACAACAGTGGATCTTATTCTACTTATCTGAAGCTCAACTCATATACATCTCCTTTCTAGTGCAAGCTATGGAAATGCTAACCTGTAGTGTTCCCTATTTGCAGGTGGATCATTGGAGGAGATATTTATTTATGGCATGATGTTTGGTGCTCCCAACCCTTGAAGTAATTTGCTAGATATCCTATAGACCTAATAATGGACTTTAAGGTGGATGATTTCTAGAACGATGAATCAGGTTGGGATTGGTACTTTCTGAATCAAATTCTTACTTCTGATGGGATGCAAATTATAGTGGATTCTACTGCTACAATCTCTAACGTGTCTGATAGGATGGTATGTGTGACAGTCGCTATCCAACCGACAGCTTAATCGCATAAAACTATGCAGAATTAATCATTAATAGCAGATTATCGAAAATCATTAAAAATTAAAAGCTTTTTTCCAAGATATCCTCTACTAGGAAACTCTTTTCATAAAGAATTAAACCATATATACATATCATAGTTTACTTGTACATACATTGTTTCATCACCTTGCAAGGATTTGAGATAATAATTACTTTATCAAAACATACACAAAAGCAACATCATGCATTAAGGCGTACTAGCCAAAATCTCAGATCGATTATAAGACTCTTTGCGCACTATCTCCCAAAGGACTTGAGAGTACAGGGACGACACATATGACTTTATATCTACACACATAGCAATGCGCTCAACCTGAGCTATTACTATTGTTCAGGCTGTTGCTGACCACTCTCTACTGCACGATCTTTACCCTTTCGTGCATGTCCACTTAAAAAGTTGTGGAACCCACATGGTGAGACAACTTGTCCCAACAATAGATATAACTCTCTGCCAACAATATTATTATCACTATTAAACTTTTATGAATGAGAGCAGAAGTAACCTATATAAATTAAATAAGTATAATTGTTGAGTATATTCAGAGTAGAACAGTCTCATCATCTTATTAGTTTAGATATCTACAACTGAGCGAAAGATCATTTAATCACTTTTAAAAGGAATATGAAGATCATGTATAACTGTTATAAACTAAATAGTATAAAACCAAAGCAAGGCATCAACTAATGTTTTCGTATATGGTCCTTAGACAAATACGCTACACAACTGATTACATCTTTAAACTTTCCATCTTATTATGCCTAGCGGAGATGGTAATATACCTTCCATCTCCAACTGACCACTGAGAAGTTAGCATCAGTACCATGTAGGTCTATGGAAGAGCCAGAATCCACGACCTCTCATTTCTCTATCAGTACAAGAGTGACAGTGACATTATGATTCATTATGTATTTTAGCTATCCTGGCGTATAGAGGCTCTTCGCTATAGAGATACATCGTGTAGCATATTCTCTTTCCAGGGTATGACCTACAATCAATCCTGCTTGTATATCTTGAGTCATGGCCTACATCCATACTCTTTTGGGGGTATGGCTTTACCACCAATCTCGATGTTGCATTAGAGCTATGACCTACAACCGCACTCTTTTTAGGATGGCTCAAGGCCAAATATTGGGGTTTGAAGGAAGAAAGGCAATACTCGTCTTGCACCCTCACATATTAAAAAACACGTGCTCCGAGTAAAACTCGTTTCATCATTCAGTAGATCCTGACACTGAATGATTCTATGGTCAGGGCAACTACATTTTTAGTTTACTTGACAAATTAAGTGCATTACAACATCTTTTAGCATCAATCAAGTTACAAGCATGAATTATAGTTAAATGCTATATAGAAAAGTGTAACATATTTTCAAGAGATCTTATATCAATTGGTAGATATCTTATTACACTTATTTTGGGATCTCAATCCCCTGAATACTTTATTGGGAATCTCATCCCTTCACCATTATCATTATCATGATCATATGCTTGGGTACCAAACCCTCAGTTCATTATTCAACAATATCACCTCTCATTACGCAATAACCAACTCTAGGTCATCAAACCCATATATAAATCATACTTGTTGTACAAGTATATCACATGGCTCACAAGTCCTTATATAATATGTATAATATTAAATCAGCATGGCTCATACCTGGCTATGTTCATCATCTCATAATATCTGCATGGTTAGGATTTCATAACAAATGCAATATCAAGCAATTATCGTGACCATGCCATAAAGAGATTTATTCAAATTGCAACCCTCTCATAATTAGGGTTAGGGTTTTCCCTTGTAACTGGTTTGGGGTTTCCAAGTGCATATTTATCAATCGACCCTTATTCACATTATAAGAGCTATTTAATTGCCATAAATGTTCAAGCATACTTCATCAAATATCATCAATTGATTATCAATATGAGGTACAAGTTTCTTTCTCATCCTTACTAGGATATTAACTTCAACGTATTTATTACATTGATTTAACCTTCTTTAGGGTTATCAACCTACACTTATTAAAGTGTATTCATCTCATTATTTTCATGATGCATTCATTGATTATATTCAAGATGTATTGGCATGCACTCATCAAGGTGTATCAGCCTCCACTCATCAAGGTGTATCATCCTTCATTCCAATCTTTGTATCGGCCTAGACACATCACTTGTATCGGCATAAACACATATACTTGTATCGGCCAAAGCATATCAAATGTTATCATTTTAGAGATGCTTAGATTGGTATCATTTGTATGGTGCTTGAGGTGTATCGGCCATAAAGTATTCTGGTGAGTTTCGTTCATACCATCATATTGTATATCATCCACCTCAACCAACTAGTGTATCGACCACCCAATCAACAACTAGGGTATTGTCCACTTCAACCCTTGTATATCGACCTCACCTTCAACTAGGCTATTGACCTCTTCATCAACTTAGGGTATCGACCACTCAACATCAACTAAGGTATCGACCACCCCTTCAACTTAGAGTATCGGCCATTCAACAACAACTAGGGTATCGACCACCCCTTCAACATAGAGTATCGGCCACTCAACAACAACTAGGGTATTGGACACCCCTTCAACTTAGAGTATCGACCACTCAACAACAACTAGGGTGTCGACCACCCCTTCAACTTAGAGTATCGACCACTCAGCAAAAACTAGGGTATTGACCACCCCTTCAACTTAGAGTATCGACCACTCAACAATAACAAGGGTATCGACCACTCAACAACAACTAGGGTGTCGACCACCCCTTCAACTTAGAGTATCGACCACTCAGCAACAACTAGGGTATTGACCACCCCTTCAACTTAGAGTATCGACCACTCAACAATAACAAGGGTGTCCACCACCCCTTCAACTTAGAGTATCAACCACTCAACAACAACTAGGGTATCAGCTACCCCTTCAACTTAGAATATTGGCCATTGCTCACTATAGGATATTGGCCTCTAGGGTTTATATTGTATTGGATGAACCCTCATTCAACGCCTTAGCTTTTGTACCTATCGGCCTCAACACTACTTTGTGTATTAGACAAGGCTTCTAAGAAAATATTGTCTATACTTTCACAAAGTATGTTGGGCTAAGGGTGTCGCCCATCACACATGCATTGGGTTAAAAGGAATATCGGATTGTGAGTGTATCAGATTTAGGGTTAAGTAGACCATGCCGACCTCTATACTCAACCAAAGTATCACCATTTGATATTTTATCTTCACTAGAAATCTCTTGGTCATGACAAGCTAATGCCTTTGAGACATATCAGTTTTAGAACAACTAACATATCAGCCTATCAACAACATATTGCTTTAAAGCATCACAAGTCATATCGGCCATCCATGTTATGGTGAAAACATATGTGTCAACTTGGATATCTTATAGATAAAGACCTGCCATATTCTTAGCATTAGGTGAAAGGTTAAAAACTTAAGAGAAAAATAATCCTACTCAAGAAATCAACCATAAAGGATAGGAGTTCATATGTATTGGTTTCCATACTTACACCCTTGTATCGGGTTAGGGTTTCCCGCAAACCAATATCGGTTTGTGCATATAGGTTTCATCATCTTCAAGCTCAAACTCTTCATCCATAACTACTCAAGTTCATGGACAACAACCCTATATTTTCATTAGAACTCATAGAACCATCATTCAAACAAAAAAAATTGAAGTAGAAATGGAATCACCAAGTATTGCATGATAGAAAGTGAATAATAATAAAATTGGGTTCAAGTTATATAACCTGCCTCAAGATCAACTCAAGAGCTTCAAGCTTCAAAGCTCCACGTTCCAAGGTTGAAGATGATTAATCAAAAGTCCAAGACTCGATCACAACACTTCTCTATGAAAGAATATACCATAATTAGGAATTTGATGAAGAAAGAAGAGAAGGAAAGAATCATGATCCAAGAAGCATAGTCTTTCCAAGGTTGAAGACGATCATCACTTCACCTTAGGCAAGATGCTTGAGCTTCTCTTTGTTCTTTGAGCTCCTAGGATCGTCCTCCAAGCAAGAAGTAGTAAAGGAGTCAAAAGGTTTACTAAGAGGTGAATAGAGAGGTGTATATATAGTTGAGGTTCATGAAAGAGAGTGTGTATAAGGTGTCATCACTATGTACACTTAAGTGACACGTGTCCAGCCATTCAATTGAAGTACAAGAACATGCTTGTGGAGACGGGACTCTTTTTCTGCTGTTAGAATTTTCAAAGAGTGCGACAGGTGAAAGCCCAACAATGAAGATTTAGAGCACACTGATAAAAGAAAGGGGCGTGAGAGCTTCCCAGTCACCTATGGTAGCCTTGAGATTGATAGAGTTGCTCACCACATTGCTTGTAATGGCTTGGGGGGCTAGGCTGTTATTCAAATATCGAGGTAGGGATGAGCATCGGGCCGGGTTATACCAGGTTTTGCTTGTCCCAAACCCAAACCCACATTTAAAAGCGGACCACGGGCCGGGTTCAGGCCCGGATAAAATTGAAAAATGTTAGCCCATACCCAGCCCATATAAGAATATTGGGTTTCGGGTCAGATTCGGGTTTTCTCATATAACATCGAATGAGCATACTAAATTTTGCTAGATCTAACTTGTTAACATGAAAACTGAATTACTGTAAATGTATTTTGTGATAAACCTTCAAAAGAATGTATATACACTATATTGAAAGAGTAACAAATCATTTTCTGGTACATGTGAATGTATGAGAAGTAAAAAATTAATGGAGTCCACAATGGTGTGCCTTTTTGGCTCCTCATACTATATGTATATACAATGAAATGAGTTTTGGAAGGGCAAAAGATCATTTGTCTCCTACATGTGGGCATATGAGTAAAAAGATGAGCATAATCTACGATGCACTGAGCAAAAGATCATTCGTCTCCTATATGTGGACACAATGAGATCAAAATAAAGAAATCAAGTATTTCTATTCATGTCAATGATGGTTATCTTACTAGTATGAATTCATTAATCATGTTGATTGATTGTACAGTATCCATGTTGCCATTGGTTAGGTACATACTACATATTGCATCAAGAAATTTATATATTTTTCTTTCAAGACAAAGATAGATGTATAGGTATATAATGTACATAAAATATAATCTGGGCATTCGAGTTTTCAGGCCTGGGTTTACCTCTGCCCGTACTCGGCCCAAATAAAATATGGGTTTAAATTTTAGGCCTGACACACCCATATTGTAAACCTGGTTCGAGTCTGGATCGGGTTATGCGGGCTAGGTCGCGGGTCGGATCGGGCCGGCCCAACCCGATGTTCATCCCTATATCGAGGTGTTGGCGGTTAAATATAAAGAAGTGCAAGAACAATGGTATGTCCTCATAGCTAAAAGCTAAGCAATTCTGTTGGCTATCTTGTCAGCCATTCAATTGAAGTGCAAGAACATACTTGTGGAAACGGACTCCTTTGCTGTTGCTAGAATTTTCAAAGAGTGCGAGGTGAAAGCCCAACAATGAAGATTTCGAGCACATGGATACAGGAAAGGGACATGGGAGCTCCCAATCACCTACGATAGCCGTGAGATTGATAGATTTGCTCACCACATTGCTTGTAATGTCGTAGGGGCTTTATTCATATATCGAGGTGTTGGCGGTTAAATATAAAAAAGTGCATGAACAATGGTCTGTCTTCATAGCCAAAAGCTAAGCAATTCTATTAGCTAACTTGTCAGCCATTCAATTAAAGTGCAAGAACACAGACGTGTCGCTGCTAGAATTTTTTAAAAAGTGCAAGAGGTGAAAGCCCAACAATGAAGATTTGGAGCACATGGATAAAGGAAACGGGCATGAGAGCTTCCCAATCACCTATGGTAGCCGTTAGATAGATAGAGTTGCCACATTGCTTGTAATGGCCTAGGGGCTGTTATCCAAATATGACTAATAGATCTCATCCCTAACACCATGCCAGACCTTGGGTAGATCTTTTAAAAATTTGAGATATACGCATGGGTATCAAGGCTCAATGGAAAGCTGCATATAGAAATCAGTAAAAAGCAAATAAGGTATAGCTAAAGCATATTACATAATTCCATCCAAATGATCACTAAGGCTCCGATTGTTCTGTCGTAATTGGTCCGGAAAAATTATGAACTAGAGTTCCTTAAGAAGTTTTTCTTGATTTGTTTAAAGTGTTGGAACTTAAGTTCTATGAATACCAGTGAGTTACATACTTACATACAATACAGAGTTCCTGAATTTCATCTTAAAAAGAGAGGAAAACGAGTTCCAAAACTACTAACAACATTTTCTATACAATTAAATTTTTCATTCTTCATAAATGACATATGCAAAATATTTTAAACTAGAAATGTTAGCGGTGTGGATATAGTTTATTATCAAAAGGATAACATAATATAAAAAATTATATACACTATAATCGCACTATGTAAAATATTTTACATAACCACCATTGTCAATGTGATTTCCAAAATAAAAAAACATATGAACACTATGAAAAAGTAATCACACTGCACCATGTGACAAAAATTATCTTACATATTTTTATTCTCCATGTTTAAGCAATATGATGTGAAAAATGATAATTAACTATAAACTTACATAAAGAATATACCATATATATATATATATATATATATATATATATATATATATATATATGGTAGCGATCTAGTGAGAAACATCCTACGGTGAGAGCATGAGAGGCATTTGAATAACTACAAATTAGTAACTATTTTTTAAAATCCAACTGTATAGATGGAAAAAGCATCATTTCATTTACCTTCTCGCAAAAAATCACTGCAATCAGACATTGTTTACATGTCTATATGTACAATATACACTTTTTACATCCAACGGTCAGCCTGAAATTCAATATAGAGCGTCGAAAAATATTTGGTTGTTGTGAATGATCTACAAATTGGATGGTGATAAAATTTGATAGGAAGGTAGATATTAAGGTATATTTGTAATATGTGTGGTTGGATTATGAAAAATTGATCTATGTGGAGAGTTATTCAAATGCCTCACATGCTCTCACCGGATATATATATATATATATATATATATATATATATATTTGATACAGTTTTCAAACAATGATGAAAACAAAACGTATACTTACATTCACATAAAATGTAAATATTATGACAATACTCTGTATATAAAGTGAAATAATAATATTGTGATGTGATTTCAACAACTATATTTTTACTTAAATTATAATTATACAATATTAAATATTTTTAATGGAGCGACATCTATAGTATGACCAGTTGTTGAGATTATCATGGTTAAAAAATATTGTGATTATTCATGGATATGAATCTTTCTTCATGTTTTTTTCGTCCTTATTATATATTCATCATCATCAATTAAGCCTCAATCCCAACTATGTTGGGGTCAGGCTACATGGATCCTTATTTTCCATTCAGCTCTATCATGGGTCATATTCTGGTTGAGATGTAGAGATTCAAAATCTCTCTTTATAAACCCTTACTCATTATATATTACAAAATAAAAATCAACAATAATTTCAAATATGTCCATATTTAAACTTACAACAAATCCATCACATGGAAATGAGTGGAACTTAAGTTCCAGAAACTGAACTAGAATTTCTGAAAAATGAGTTCCATATAACTTATGTCTTACACCAAACCAATAGGAGCCTAAGATAAATTTTTGATACACTGATAAAGCCCCAGCATATATCGACTAATAGATCTCATCCCTAACTCCATGCTAGAGCTTGTGTAGATCTTTTCAACAAAAGAGTCGAGAAATACACATGGGTATCAAGGCTCAACACGAAGTTGCATATAGAAATCAGTAAAAGCAAATAAGGTATAGCTGAAGCATATTATATCAATTCCATCCAAATGATCAGTAAGATAAATTCCTGATCTTTAAAAAAAGTACCGAGTTCTTGCCAAAACAGCATCCAAAATGCATCTGCTCATATGTATAGGCACATATGCAGGGCAACAAAAAAAATTCATTACAGATTTGGTTTAATGACAGGACAAGGCTATTTTAGTTACTGCTCTGCATTAGCCAGCCTTCAGAGTTCGTCTCATTTCGCCACAAAAACTAAGTATATGTCACGGATCTTCAGTCACTGAGCCACTCTAGCAACCACCGGTGACCAGAGATCTCAATGATATTACTGCTATCGTATAGGATGTCAACTTCACCAAATGCCTACTTGGAAATATAAAGATGTTCAAAAATGGAACTCTAAAGAAAATTATAACAGGAATTTTATTTTATTTTTAAAAAGGTGAAAGTAGACAAAAGCAAGGACCTAAATTTACTCAACGGGAACAAAGTAATATTGACACATATATCAATAATTTCCACAGTGATTGCATAATGCAAGCATGTCTGAGATGAGATGTATGTGCACCGCAACAATGAAAGGTTCTATCAAATGAGAATGAGCAACAAGAAATATTATCTCCAGGTCAAAACAACAGCAAGACATCCCCACAATTGATACCGAGGGTATAGTAGTCTAGAGCCTTCTATTAAGTTTTTGCTTATTGCAATGCACTCACATTAGTTTTTAAGAACGGCTTCTACAAATTTGTTCACAAGCAGAAACAAACTCTTGATCAATTATCTAAGATAAGCAGAACAAGCAGAAACAAACTCTCTACATGATGACTTACCATATCCCAAATTCCCGACACAGCTAAACAAAACAGAATCGTAAGACTACCGATACTATAAGCCCCATGGTCCTACTCAAATATGTAGTAGGATCATGAAGCACACATGGAACCAGGATTTCACAATTGAAACTGAATCAAACAGTATCAAAAGGTTAGACTGAAAACCAATGGTTGGCACATTGAATTAGACCATAAACCCAGTAACCTGATCAACATGCAGCTTGATTAGCTTCATATGCATAGTTATCAAGGCTCCGCCTAGGAGCGCCCGGGTCCCCTAGGCTTTAGGTGGGCCGCCTTAAACTGGGCGCCTAGGTTTTCAGATGACTAAAGTTTATGCATAAGGCCTTTTAGGCCCAAATTAAGTCACTTAAAGACTAAATTAGCATGGATTACGTCTGAATTTGGTCAAATTAGATCAAGTGTAGTTATTTTAAGGAAGAAATAGGTCAGATATAGGTCAAATCAGATCAAATTTGGACAGATTAGGTCTGATTTGAGGGGAAATAGGTCTGATTTGGGAGAAACATGTCTTATTTAGGGAAATTAGGTCTGATTTCACCAAACTAGGGCTCATTTAGGTTATTGTAGGACAAACTAGGGGAAGTTAGGTCTGATTCAATCATGTATGCCAAATTAGGGCAAACTAAGTTAAATTAGGTCCAATTTAGAGCATGTTAGGTTAAATTAAGGCGGGCGTTGTAGGTGAAGTTAAGATTGATTAAGCTCAAGGATACCAAATACAAACATACATAGTAATGTATATATTTGAGTATAGCTAAACCTATAAGCAAAATCATACATACATAAATACATATTGTGCTCCAAGCTTGGACATGTGTTTCACCCATGCTCTAGCTTGAGGGGGAGTGTTCGAGAGTCTATATTAGCCTATTTAGTTAATAGGTTAATTAGTTAGTGGGCCTTTAGTGTCTCGGTCCGTTTAGATTACTTGGGACACAAGTCTCAGGGTTTCTCCCTTGCTCCTATATATAGGACAGGGGTGTCCAGTCTTGTATTCATCTAATCCCATTGCATTCAATACAATCTGGATTACGTACTTAACGCGGCACGAACATGGATGCCCAATGTCGATGTAGCAGTAGCGGAATCTTCAAATTGTCTGAGAATGCGTGCTTAACGTAGCACGAACACGAACGGACGATATGCAGGTGATACGATGCAGGTACCATAACTCTGTAGCAAGAACCTTGGGGGCTTGACAGGAAAGGAGATATCATCCATCAAGGAAAGTCCCAAGAAGATCAGCAACAGGTGATGTCGAAAGAGCAGATGCGGCTCAGAGAAGACATGATGAAGCAACTCGGTGAAGATATCTCTAGATGAACTATCAAACTTGCAGATGTAGACTTGGCAGGCTTGAAATTGATGATCTGAGAAGTCTAAAGAAGCACCCATCTGTCTCATGTAAATGCAGCTGAAGAAGTACACCATCAACACCTAACGTACATAACGCGGATACGGTGTCAAAGCTGAATGAAGCTGGCTGGAGGTGAAGAACAGACGTGCTAAAGAACGTGAAGCTCCATGAAGATAATAGCCTGGAACATATATAACCTGAATACATATATCATCATCTCATCTCATACTCTCTCTCATACATTCTCTCTCATACTCTCTCATGCTCACTCTCTCTTCTCATCTCTTCCTCTCCTCTCTATCCCCCCCCGCACACCAAATACGACGAGAGTGAGTGTTTGGTGTGGAGAAATGGATATATGACCCCCCCGCACTGTGGAAAGGGATACACACATAATATGGGTGGGTGAGAAAGGAATTGGTGGATTTGAGAGGATTTTGTGATATGGAGATGGGTAATATGTGGAGAATGGAAACCGATAACCAGAGAGAAGACGCTAAATGGGTCAAAGTAAGATCCAGGTAGAAAATTAAATGAATCTGATCCCGATCCGAAAAGGGATTTGTTTGGCCCGTTAGGGCAGATCCGATTAAGGATCTGAATATCAACAGACAGCTGGTATATGGGGGCAGTAATAGGGTTGTTTGATAGCGGTGGAGAGTGATGGGTGACCAAGCTTCAGCCAAGGATAGGGGAAAACGTTGGGACAGCAACGACGAGATGGAGAGCAGCAGTGGAGCAGCGACCAGGGGCATGGATGACGGCGGCGGCTGAATGCTGTGATCGGCGGCTGGAGATATGGTTGTTGGATGATATGGCAGCCACACAGCAGCAAGACAGATGACGATGATTGTGTCGCTCGGGTGATGTAGCACTTGGCCGCAACGAAAGAGATGATATTGGTCTCCTGCACGGCTCCGGAGATATTGCATGTCATGAGGCTGCATGCGGAGTCAAGTGTGGAGCCTCTCCTTATGAAACGACGAAGGTTGGAGCTGAGGACATCAGGGAGATGAAGCAGTAGATGGCTGCTGAATAATGCGAGTGTGATGGCGTCGAAGGATGTGGATGACAGCTGCTTCTGGGCGACGCGACGACGGCGATGGTTGCTCCTACTTTTGTGGTCGGCCGCAACACTCTTATTGGTCGCCGTCGGCTCGCTGGTCGTCGTCGGCTTGCTGGATGAATTCAGCGGCGGATGGAGATCTTTGTTGGGCGCTGCTTGCTGCTGGCCGCAGTAGTTACTGCTATTGTTGGCCGATTGATGTCCTGGCAGGTTGTGGTTGCGGTTACGGTTAGTAACCGATAACGGCTTGACGATGGTTGTTGATTGCACTGGGACGGAGATAGCCGACGTATAGAAAGAAAAATTAAATCTTTAAGAAAGAGAAGGAGAAGCCATGGAGGTCGGGATCATAGAATTAAATGTCCGATTTCGATGTCGTGTCTGATGGCCCAGAAACAGAAATTTTTTGAAATTTCGCACTAAATTTCGATATTTACGGCCCTAACGATTTCGACGACCAAATAAGCGAATTAAATCATGAAAATTTACCAGGATGATCCAAACGCCAAGATCTACTCAATTATGCAATAATATTTCATATTAGATATTGGGGGGGGGGTCTCCCACATTTGTAAGTGAAGGAAGTTGAACAATTTCGACAGAATTTCGATGGCAATTTCGATGGCAAAATGAAGGAATTAAGCTTTGAAATTCTACAAACACAAAGTCTAGACATAAACACACTAGATTATATAATAAATCTATATGTTTAGAGGTTAGGGTGGGATCCATGTCTTGACGAGTGAGTGCACAAATGAACAGAATTGTCAAGTCCGTTAGATTGTAAACAACTTACAAACCCACAATTTACCACTTAGACCTTAAAACTTACAATTGCAAGTTACAAACTTACATGTTACAACTTATATAAGTCTAGTGTTAAAATTTAGTTAGGTTACATGGGTCATGTATACATAGATCAAAGAAAACGCATTATTTTTAAGTCGTTTTATGTATAAATATGTGTAATAATAACAAATTTATTGTAGAATTGCAGACTTAATACTATTATTTCATAGATTCTCAAGTTTGTTTGTAGTTCATGTGATTTTCGAAAGAGAATCGCCAAAATACCTAAAATGTAGCAACATCACTTAGAACTTTGTTATTTTTCATAGTATCTCTTCACATCTTTTAGAAGAGTGTAAACATAGAAAGAGGTATACATGGGCTAGGGATAGGGGAAACGTACCTTAGAATCAAAGAAAATAGCCTCTATAAGCAAAAGATACAAAGAGAATCGCCAAAATACCTAACATGTAGTGGCAACAGTCCTAGGAACAAATATCTCAAAATTTCTATCGAAATTTTGTGCCATTTCGCGAAATTATGGCCCAAATTGGGCGAAATTTGCACTGTTTTGCAAAATTTCGCACCTAAGTGCGAAATTTCTGCAAAATGACGTCCCATTCTCTGCGTACATGCGTTTCGATGTCCGATTGAAAAAAAAAATCAAAAATTTCAGTCAAAATTTTGCAATTTCGATCGAAATTTTGTACGATGGCCGGGATGTGCCTGGCGGGCGGCCGACCTAAGCCATGGCTACGGCGACCGCCCGCAGGCGAGGGTTCTTCCCCTCGATTGCTCTCTGGAAAAGACGAGCGGCGGCGGCTAGGGCTGCGTACGCGCCGGAAAGGAGAGGGAGGAGGGGTGGCGGCTAGGTTTCCCTCAGGAGCAAACGCGCTCTATTCACGCATGAATTACTATTCACGACGCTTACCGCCGTGTACTGTTCACCGCCGGAGTTACTATTCACGTCGTTGTTTCTGTTCATCGCTCTGATACCATGTGAAATATAAGATTGTATTGAATGCAATGGGATTAGATGAATACAAGACTGGGCACCCCTGTCTTATATATAGGAGCAAGGGAGAAACCCTGAGACTTGTGTCCCAAGTAATCTAAAC